>JARHVA010004968.1:350000-352500 GCA_037957365.1 Torreya grandis
AAAATAAATATGACCCAATGTTAGCCCATAAATAAGGATAAGTGATATGCCATAAAGTAAAAATATGCCATAATATGGAAAATATATAATAATAAATGTACCAGATGTAATAATTATAATGTGACTAAAATGTATTAATGACACTAGGTGAAAACTCCATCATGATAAAAGCAATTTAGGATTAATACACACATGGGTCTGATGGGATAAGTAAGGATTTAGGATCACACTGAGATAACAAAACCACCAAGAAAATATTTTGACAAAAAATAGACATTCAAGAATGAGAAAATTTGTATTAACCATTTATTGAATCTTTGATTTAAATGAGAGACCTTTTATAGGGGGATATAATATTCTTTAATGAGAGTGGAATTTAATATTTTCAACTTCAACCTCCAACTAACTCCTATATAACTAGATCTTAAAAAAACTAATCACATATTTAGTTAATAAACTACCTATGTATAATATTTTAATGTACCCTATTATATTCAAAAGTTAGGAAGAAAAATAAAATATGGGTCTAGGTTACTAGGCCTTATTAGGTACCGATGTATAATAATAAAATAAAGGGAGGAGTTTGTATTAAATCCCCCGAAGGACAACTTCCTTTATGCCAAGCAATGCTTTAAAATTAAGGTAATGAGGTGTTACTAAGGGTTTAGTAAAGATGTATGCATTCTGCTCAACAATAGGCACAAAATCTAACAAAATAACTCCATCCTGAATAGGCTTATAAATGAAGTGCATATGAATATCAATGTGCTTTGTTCTTTGATGATCAATAAGGTTGAGGTAAATTTAAATCACACTTTTGTTTTCACACAAAATAATAGTAGTACTATGTTTTGGGAAGATAAAATTGCCTAGCAACTACCAAAGCCAAAGTGCCTCTCGACTAGCTTTGACAACATGTTGATATTCAACATAAACAAAGGACAATGGAATGACAGTATAATTTTTACAATCCCATATAACTGGACTAAAACCAAGGTTTTAGATAAATCCATAAGTAGACTTGGTAGTATCAATTTCTCCTTCCTAATCAAAGTATGTATATCCCATTATCTATGAAGATCCATGTGGTGTGTATTGAATCCCAAACTGTGTTGTGCCATGAATGTAGTGTAGAATATGCTTGGCTTATTTCCAATGACTCTCATGAGGCACATGTGAGAATTAGGAGATGAGGTTAATAAAAAAGGTAATATTCGATCGAGTGCGAGTTAGGTATAAAAGAATACCCACTAGTTGTTGATATAATGTCAGATCAACTAGAGGAGTCATGCAACTACTAAATAAAATAACACCTGACTAAAATAGACTCGAGGAAGGATTAAAATCATTCATGTTGAACTGATGAATAAAATCATGTACATAATTATGATGACCAATGGAAATACCCTTAGGAGACTGATAAATCTGAAGGCCCAATATGTAATACAAAATTCTTAATTCAGTCATGTCAAACTACTCCATTAGCATGTGTTTAACATCCTGAATTAAGGGGTCTAAACTACGTGTGATAATGAGATCATGAGCATATAGAACTAGTATCAAAATATCATCTCCATGCTTCTTGATGTTGACATTGGGGTCAGAATGTCATCATGTGAAATCATAACCCAACATAAAACTATCCATCTTCTCATACCAATATCGAAGAGCTAGTTTTAGACCATAAAGAGAATGACAAGGCTAGCATACAGGTGAAGGGTCCTATATAAACCCTAGTGGTTGATCCATATAGATATCCTCTTGAAGATCACCATGTAGAAATGCACTCTTCACATCCATCTGGTATATAGACCATTGATCTATTTTAGAAAGGGAAAATAAAAGATAAACACAATCCATCTTAGCAACAAAGGCAAAGGTTTTAGAGTAATTAACTCCTTCAACCTATGAGAAACCCCTTTATGCAAAACATTATTTATACTTATCAATTAATCCATCTACAACATATTTGGTCTTATATACCCATTTACATCATACAAGTTTTCTTCCCTTAGGAAGAGGTACCAAGTCCCATGTGTGATTCTACATGAGTGAAGAATATTCATGATAAATAGTGGCATTGCATTCTAATTTTCATATCACCATAAAAACAAAATTGGATCATATGTATTGGCATGGATTATAAGAGTATCATCAATTTTTTCGAGTGAGTACAGTGAGTATCCAAAGGATCAACAACTAAGGAACCAATCACTTGTAAAGTACTATGGGCCCACTTATGTAGAGATTGAAAAGGATGTGACAATGATGGTGGTGTAGGGGAAGTATTAGTGTCATAATCATCATCAAGGCATATGTCATGACAATCAAATATAGTAGGAGTAGAAAGTAGAAAGGATGGTAATTCCTATGGAGTGAGTTATTTATCAACTCTGGCATCCCGTCAAAATAATACATCTTTTGGGATAGGGTTAAGAAGTCAATAATATCTTACATCTTCAGAATAACCAAAAATAATTAGTTGTTGGCTCTTCTTCAC
>JARHVA010004968.1:360000-450000 GCA_037957365.1 Torreya grandis
TGCCCTGTTAGCTTAGCTTACACAAATGAAGAAGGAGCCTCATGAGCCTATGCGATACTTCATTGCTAAATTTGATAAGCTGAGGAACATGATTCCTATAATTGCTCAGCTAACACTTAAAAATCTTAAATGCTTCTTCATAAATTCTCAGATTTCTAAAGTGAGTTTCCTGTTGAGGTAGGCTAGCCACATAGACCTTGATGAGCTCAGGATTTGGCTACTGAGGTTGAAGATGATCTTATCCTGGTAGGAAAGATAAGAAGAGATCCTACCAGAAATAAATCTTCACCTTTTGAATATTCTTCTACAGGAACCACTGATCTTATGGTACAAAAGCTAGCAAATAAATTTCTAGCTCTAAAAAAGTAAATGGCACAAGGGATGTCTGCTCCTTATTAGGATATACCAAGGAGGACGTTTCCCAACTAGTCATATCAAGGCAACACTGCCAGGAATCAAGGGCAACCAAATCATCTTCCTCCCCCAGAGGAGAAGCTTGTCATTAACGCATCACTAGTTAACTCAGCAGTTGGTTATCATGAATCTGAACATGATTCCTCTTTCCAACCTGAGTTTGATCAAGAAGATGACGCTAATCTCTTCACAGAAGGAGAAGAAGAATTAGCTGGCGACTCCAAAATTAATTTCCTAAATTACTAGGATGAAGCTCGAAGCAAGGGAGAAATGTTTGATAGATCATACATTGTATTTACCAAGTCTCAGAACCAGTCAAATCAAAAATTTGATAAGGGGAAAACAAGGGAATAATCTTGACCAGTAATTTCAATTACTAAATGAGGGACTTCTTACCTTTCTAATCAAAAGACCTGGTGATCACTTAAAAAGTAAGTACCTCAAATATTCCTATACCTTTTGCTTCAATTTTTTAGACTAGTACCACACCCCCTAAAAACTAAAATGATGGACTTCCTTCCTTTATTCCTAGTCCATTTCAGTCATTTGATATAATTGACCATACTAGGAAGACCAAAATTCAAATGACTGAGTTTGAATATTTACAAGCTAACCCTGAGCAGTTGGATAGGTTGGTTGAATATGTGAAAAATAAATCCATCCCTGTAGGACCAGATGTTCCAAAGGTAACTCCCACATCCACCCCAAATAACCTTGTCATTACTCCTATTGCCCCTGGGAAAATAGAACCTTTCTATGTTTCCCTATTGATAAATAGACACAAGCTGAGCAACTGATTAATTGACTCAGGAGCTTCAAACAATGTCATGCCTACCAATGTGGCAGAATCTCTGGGCCTCACTCTGACTAAAACTTTTGGGAGATGTTTTTCCATGGAAAACAAACAAGTGCCTCTATTGGGTCAGATCAAAGATGCCCAATTTTCAATTATAGCTTTTCCAAAAAAAAGATTAAAATGACAGTCCTGGTGGCCGACGTTCTAGCTTCTTATGGTATTCTACTGAGATGAAATTTCTGCAAGGATGTTGGTGGTAATTTGAGCATAGACTTTTCTGAGGTGAGGATACCTGTGAAAGGCATCATGCAAAGGCTACTTCCTGAGAAGGAGTCAAAGTATATTATCACCCAAACATCAGCCCTTGAAGCTCAAATTCTATTTGAATATTTAGGAATAGGTAATTACTTCCTGTCCATAGAGGATGTTCCTGTGTCATCAAATGAAAGTCCTATAGATGACAATCTAAAAAGTTCAGACAGAAAATTGGAAGAATTGACAGAGCATAGTTTAGGTGTAAAAGAATCCTCCCTCCCTAACAAAGAGAAATCTGAGAAAAAAATAGTTTTTGATGTTTGGATTCTAGAATTTGATGGCAGTTGTTCTTCTACCGATTATAGAGTATAAATTATTCTGATATCTCCTCAAAGAGATATTTTTCCCTATTCATATAAGTTGCAGTTTAGCAACACCAACAACACTGCCGATTATGAATCTTTGTTACTCGGGTTGAAGGTAACTCAAGATAAAGGTGTTAAACTTCTTCATGCCAAAGGAGATGCTAAACTAGTGGTTTGTCAGGTGAGGAACCTATATCAAATCAAGAATGAAAGATTGTGCCATTACCGCAATCTGGTATAGGACTGCATTGAAAGATTTGATACTTTCAGTATCTCTGCTGTGCCCAGAGAGTTCAATGATTGAGAAGATTCATTGGCTATTTCTATGACCCTCATGGTTCTTCACCCTAATTTCAAATGGAATAGGTACATTATCAAACTGGTCTTTCGACTAAGTGTGCCTGATAATGCCAACCATTGGTAGGTATTTAATGGTGATAACCAAATCATTGCCTTTTTGGAACAAATGGATAGCTTTGAGGAGCTTAATTTTGAAGGCAGTAAGTCTCCACTATGATAATTAGCTCATGAAACAAATTAAAATGATGGTTAATAATTCCTTTAGTTCAAAGGGAATAAAATCCTAAAAAGATTGGTTTCCTTTGAGAAATTGTTTGATAAGCCTGATAGGTTCATCAAGTAGTAACAAATGGATTCAAGTTCCTCCTAGGAGTTTGATCAACTAAATTTAAATACTGAAGAAAATTTTAATATGGTCAACATTGGGAAGTGTTGCACTCCTGATGAAAAATCAAATTCATTACTCTGCTTCACCATTACATTGATGTTTTTATATACTCCTATGATGATCTGAAGTCTCTCAGGCTTGAAGAAATTCAGCATGAAATTCCTCTGAAAATTGGTTCATTACCTCACAAGTAGAAATCAAGATAGTGCAACCCCAAGATATCATGTAATATTCTGTCTATGATTCAAAAAATGTTAAATTCAAGGATAAATTTTCCAATCCATCATTCCACCTAGATTGCTAACATAGTCTTTGTGAGAAAAAAGAATGAGGAAATTCACCTCTGTGTTGATTTCAAAAACTTGAATCAATCCTCTTTAAAGGACAACTACCCCCTACCCATCATGGATCAAGTCTTGAAGACAGTGAGTGGTTTAGAGATGTTATCAATGTTAGATGGTTTTTCAAGGTACAATCAAGTGGAAGTTGGTGAAGTAGACCAACATAAGACCGCTTTCACTACACCTTGGGGCACCTTTGCATATCGCAGAATGCCTTTTAGTTTGATCAATGCTGGTGCCACCTTCTAGAGAGCCATGGCTCTTTCCTTCATGAATGAAATGGGGAAGTTCATTATGGTATATCTTGATAACCTGACTGTCTTTTCCAAACATTGCCATGATCATGTGCACCATCTACAATAAGTGCTGGAATGATGTTGACAGAATGTCATTTCCCTTAATCCTAAAAAATTAGTTTTTGGGGTTACAAAAGGGAAACTTCTTAGTCACACCATATCTTGAGAAGGCATAAAAATTGACTCAGACAGAGTCACAGCCATCCAAGAACTTACTCTACCTACTAGTAAGACTGCAGTTCATTCTTTCTTCGAAAAGGTGAATTTTTTATGAAGATTCATTCTTGAGTTTGTAGAAAAGACTCACCACATCATTGACATGATGAAGGAAAAAGCTACTTTTCACTAGACTAAAGAAGGCAAGTCAACATTTTAAGATATCAAGAAAGCTATCACCCATGCCCCAATCCTAGTTTGCTCAGATTACACCAAAGACTTCATAGTGTACAGTTATGCTTTTGAACACATGCTTTCAGCCATTCTGGTTTAGCATAACAAATAAGGTGTGGAATATCCCATTTCATTCATGAGTTGTCCTCTTAAAGCTCATGAATTGAAATATTTAAACATGGAGAAGCATGCTTATGCTGTGGTTAAGGTAGTGAAACACTTCCATTTCTACATCCTGAACTCACACATTGTTGCTCTGGTACTTGATACTACAGTAAATTCTATTTTAACTCAACATGAGTTTAGTACTAGAAGGGGTAATTAGATTGCTAAAATCTATGAGTTTGATTTTGTTATCAAACCTATGAAGCTTGTGCGAGGAAGAGGCCTCTGCCAATTAATTTTTAATAACATACCAGAGGAAACAGGTCATGAAGAAACAAAGGTTGAAGGCATGCCTACAATTATCTTTGTCATTACTACGGATGAGTGGTATTCCAATATCGCTCATTTCCTTACCTATGGTCAGTGTCCTACCCACTTGTCTCATAAATAAAAGAGAAATTTTAAATTGAAGGCACTAACTATGTCCTGTGGGACAACGGTTGTACAAGAGGAGCTTTGATGGGGTATTCCTTCATTATGTGGACAAAGTGCAACAGTCCAAACTTTTAGAGTCTTTCCACAATCTGGCCTATGGTAGACATTTTCCTGCACCTATGACAACTCATAAGATTATATGAGCCACATATTATTGGCCTTCTCTGTTTCAAGATACATACACTTGGGTGTGTAGATGTTAGCTGTGTCAACAGTTCATTGGGAGACCCAAGTTGGCCGCATTGCCTCTCAAGCTAGTGGTGATCGAAGAGCCATTTCAAAAATGAGGTATTGATTTCATTGGCACTATAAACATGTCCTCAAGTGTTGGACATGACTGTGTTCTCACAGCCACATACTAATTTACCAAGTGGGTGGAAGCCATTCCAGCCAAGCATGCTACTTCAGAAGTGGTATGTAATTTTTTCAAAGAAAATATTATTTCTTGATTTGTGGTCCCAACCAAGATTGTAATAGACAATGAATTTTTTTTCTCCTCATAAGATTACCCAATTTTGCTAAAATTATGGGATTATCCTCTCCCACTCCTCTGACTATTATCTGCAAGGAAATGGTCAAGCATAATTAAGCAACAAGAACTTGGTGACCATTATCAAGAACTTGGTAGATGACAATCAAAGAAACTACCATAAAACATTGTTTGATTCTTTATGGGTAGACATGATTACACCAAAGAGGGCAATAGGTATGTCACCATTTCAACTTTTGTATGGTTTAAATGTAGAGATACCAATCATCCTGGAACTACCATCACTGAAGTTGGTGAAGGCTGTCAAAGATCAAACATTTGAAGATTCCATTGACAAGAGGATCATGTGCTTGATTGAACTAAATGAGCAATGAACTATGGTGATGGATCGTATTGCTGCACATCAAAGTTTGGTAAATAAGCTCTTCAATCAGAGAGCAAGGATTCATAATTTTCAGATTGGAGATCAAGTCTTGTTATGGGACAAGAGGAGAGAACCAAAATGGATGCATGGAAAATTGGATTTCCTATGGAGAGGCCTATTTGCCATTCATTGAGTAAATGGTGAGAATAGTTTTTTGCTGAAGTATCAAGATGGCACACCATTTTCATTACCTCACAGTGGCCAGCATCTAAAACACTTCAATCATTGAAGTATCAGATAAGATCAATTGTATATTTGTATACTCTTTAGTTTTGTTTTGTGTTGTTCATTTTCATTTTTTGGCATCTTTCTTTTTGGGTGGCATGACTCCATATCCCAATGGCATAGATAAAGGCACTAAGAGTCTGGATTCTACTCCCTTCAATCATTTTTACAATCGATGGAAATTCTCCAACTAGAGCCAACTGTTGTTCTCAAAATGTCACTTGTTTTTGTGGACAACATGGTGACCATTTTGGTCCTACAGGCCAAAATAATCTCTTCCTTTCTCGAAAAATATTCTGAGCAGTCAATTTTTTTAGTTAATCAAGCCTTTTCAGCTAAGGAAATCACATGTTCAACATGGGGGCTTTCACAAAGAAAGTTCCAAACACTTAGGCATTTCCTAAATGTTACAAGGATGGTTCAACACCGAGGTTCGATCAAAAGGTTCATCGGCATGGTTCAAAGAGTTGGAATGAACCATTGAACCATTGAACTCTGAAATGTTCAAACAAGTTCAATGGTTCAAAGGTTTCAATGGGTTCAATGACTCCCAAAGGTTCAATGACTACAAAAGCTTCACAGAGTTCAAAGTTCAAAGTTCAAGCGAAAGATTCCAGAAGAAGTTCAAGTGGAAGGTTCGAGCGAAGGTTCAAAAGAGTTCAAATAATATGGAATGAACCTTTGAACCAATGAACTGATGAATGATTGAACCTTTAAACTCCCAAAGATTTCAAAATAGTTCAAAGGTTCAAACAATTGGTTCAACGATACATTGAACTTCCAAAATAGACTAAGTGAATGTGGCTCTTTGAAAAAAATATTGAACTGACAAGCTGATTGAACCACCTGAACTATTTAACCATTGAACTAGTGCACTCCGAAAGGTTCAAGGTTCAAAGTTCAAAGTGGTTCAAGTGACCGGCTGAGGAAAGAGCCAAAAGAGCCAGTAGAAAGTGAGAAGACAACCCAAGGGCTCAGATCACTAGGAAGAGACAAAATATAACAAAGAAAGAGGGAACTATACAGAGAATCCAAAAATATTTGCAAAGATTTATTCCAATAGGTGGAGTAGTCCACCAAGTGGACATTAGAGAGCACGAGCATTCAATGGCATGGCCTATTTTTCTCCCTTTGAATAAAAGTAAATGGACAGTCATGTAAATATATTGAAGAGGACCAAGCGGCCCATACTTTGGAGGAGACATTTGAGATGAATTAGAATGCCAAAGTTAAGGCCGATGACCTGTTCTAGCATGACCCCTTCACATAATTTCAAATGCATTCAAGGCATTGAATGCATCATGGGCCATTTCCTAGAAATAAGTGCCAAAGTATTTATTTTGGCTGCTATATATTGTAATCTCTCATTTTATGTAAGGGAGATCTCTCAGTTATCAGAAGCAAAACTCTGCCCAAATTGAAAGGCATTCTTGAGACTTTGAGCTCAGATTGTTAATCATATTTTATCAAATGAATGAGAAAGCAAGTGACCTTTCAGACTTTGTGTTGAAATAGTTTGTGTTATCTAAGAAATTGTTCTTATGTTTGTTTCCTAAATACAGTGTTGTCTATTTAATCAAATAAGCAGAATTAGTGGAAATAATCAGAAAGTTGTCCTGAAGCTGACTATGGGAGACTTTGTGATGCCACAATTTTCTTTAGTCTGTGTTTTATGTTTCAGTGAAAAGGATATTGGAGAGACTTTGAGCTCCCGTTATCCTTTGTAACCTTTTATCTTGTTGTAGTTGAGGTGGAGACTTTGTGCTACACTTCATTCTACTATGTTACTGTGTCCTGTTTTAGTAGGAGAAACAATGAAAGACTTTGTGCTTTCATGGGTTTCTTGTGGTTACAATTACTACCTAGGAAGTCTTCCTCTAGTTTTTTGGACATCATTTTTTAAAGAAGAGAAATGCCTTCAGCAATTACCCAGGAATTTTTCTTTACTTTGTGAACATCATCTCTGAAAAAAGAGAGATGGATGGTATTATCTCACTTGAGTCTATTTTCAGTTTATATTAGTATATAGTAGTTTATAGGGAACCTCCCCTTGATGAGAGGAGAGATTTATCTCATTATGTTGTGGTAAAACTACACATTTTGCCGATCAAATCTCCTTATGCTGAGGTTGATATACCTATTTTGTCGTCAGTTAGCTGGTGACAAAATATTCACCTAACAATATATACACATATATATGTACATATACATATATAATTTTTTTTACATACAATAATACACACACACACACACACACACACACACACACACACACACACACACACACACACACACACACATACAAAAATTTATATATAAGAATACACACACACACATGTATATGTGTGTGTGTGTGTGTGTGTGTGTGTGTGTGTGTGTGTGTGTGTGTGTGTGTGTGTGTGTGTGTGTGTGTGTTTAGATGCATACATATATATAATGGAAATTATTAATGATATTACTATAACTCCATTTTAAAAATCCCTCAGTATATACATGCCTTCAATAGAAGAATGCTTCCATGTATAAGCATCATAAAACTATGAAGCATTCAAATATCCAAGATCATATATAACTTATTTATCATGCATCTAAATCAAAGAGTATCGTGATAAGCACATACATAAAATGTGTATGCAAACATGTTATATAAGTAGATAACCAATGATATGTAGCCACGTGTGGCTATGTAACCAACAAAGATAAAAGTAAATAAATTCATAGTTTTTCATTTTCTCATTTATTTTATTTCATTATTTATAGATGATACCCACCCCACTTGTGGGTAGTATATGACCAATCTAAGAAATATAAGGATATGCCAAAAATATAGACAAGATGTATTCAAATGTAAATATTTGATTTCCATGGACATGTATCATGGAAATGTAGGAAAAGACATAAAATACTCACATTGTATGGATCATGCTAGATACAGGATCCAAGGACACATGGAGACCAAATAAAATAAGATAAATAAAGATCAATTGTGAACACACAAAGAAAATAAAATTAAAACAAGTTAAATTAAATGAATCAAAATTTAATTAAAATAAGAATCACAGAAGGAAAAGGAAACAACTGAATCCAAGTGGGCAATGAAAACTATGAAAAAATCATCAAATTACTGAAAAATGACAGGTCAAGAAAATATAATAAAAATAAAAATAAAAATCCACCACAACATCCTCATAACCAACTATGAATATATGATCTTATGTATGTAGTGTGGATCCAAAAAAATATAAATAATCATCATAAGTTGTTTGCTTAAAAGCATATATTTTTATAACTAGTAAGCCATCATTAACCAAAGTTGTGTCTACAATGTGAGAATATGTATTATTGAATTGAATTTTCATTCGAAATAATTTATATCATAATTATTATTTTATCATCATTTAAATTTGATCTAATGCAATTTATTTTTTATACTCATTTTATCTCATACTCATTTTATCTATAGACACTATGTGGATATTGATAAATTGCCTGCATTTTTTACGAGAAGATCCAAATTGTTTTTTTGATTGATCGATGTTATTGACCATTTTTTTAATAATATTAATTTTAATTTTATGGTCATTATTACTTAAATGTTACGCATTGGTTATTTTTTTCACTTGTGCATGAATCGTGTTGGATTTGAGAAAGAGAGTATAGAGGTTTTTTTATATAGAAATTTTATAAATACCATGATTCACTTAAGAAGTATGTTATTTATTTTATCCAATATTTTTATTAAATTTATGAGCATTTGAAAAATATTTTATTTAATGCCTTGCTCATGTTTATCTATACAATGACCTTTATATCCCATTGTCTATACACATGTGAGTCTAAATACATATTTTTCTAATGAAGCTCAAATATTACTATGAGGTTATCTTGATTTAGTTGTGTTGTAATAGTTATATATCATATGTCCATTCCATCTTTTAGTGTGTGTTGATGTATTATTAGGCACTAATTCTTGAATACATTTTCCATAGTCTGAAAAAATAAGATAAATTTGGCCAATGCAAAATGTATGCATGTCATCTCCATATTCCTTGGGACTGATTGAAGTGAAATTAAGTTTTGAAAAATGTTCACACATACTATCAAGTATATAATAGTCTTCCTCATAATCATATTGTGTTACAAAAAATACTAAATTAAAATGTGTGACTTTATACATTGTAACAACTTAGTTACATGCTATAATAACCATTTATGCTTTATTTAGCCATCAGATGATTCTCTCCATGTGCTTTATGTTCTTGAAAATAAAAAAGGAACACCATTCCTAGGATAGGAATATATGGATACATCATAATAAAAATCTAAGGAACTATGTAATGTAGAGGAGATTTCATTCATAACATAAATCCAAGCCTAAAGACTACAAAATGTGGTCCAATAATTATATCTAATGTAATTATTCCTAAAGTATTTATTAAATGATTGTTAAAGACTGTAGTGATCATTTCTTAATGTTTAAGAGTTTTTATTCCTAGTTGAAGTGTATTAAGGCCCACTACAAATATTCAATCCTAAACCATTATTTATGAGCAACATATTTGATTCCCTTATTATGAATGATAAATTGAATGTACAAAGATAAATGTTAGTCTATAATCTATTTATAAATTAAATCCTCTAAGTCAAAATAGATAATGTTCCCACTCTATTTTAAAGTTTTAATAATAGAAGTAAAGTAAGGAGGTTTACTATCATGTGGTAAAGTAGTATTTGTAGAATAAGAATCCAAAGGGGGTTAGCCAATTGTTAGTGAACTAAATCCAAAAACAACTATAGTAACTAACACTATAATATTATTCCCTAGGGTGAGATAATATTACCAAACAAAGAATAAAATAGAATACAAATAAAAACATTTACCTTCCTTGAAGACCCCATTTGTTAATAGGTTCAAAGAGGCATAAGCTCAACTTGTGAACTAGTAGACTTTAGCAATGTTGATTTTACATATGGGAAACATTTATCCTTGTCCACTTGAGGTTTTATCTTATCATGGTTGAATCTCTTCACAAAATTTTGTATAATAAGTTTACATTCAAAAGCTTATCTATAATGGCTAATGGCCCTTATATTTATAGACTTGGTAAAATGATGACGACCATTCATCTCAAGATGAGGACAAGGGCCCAAGTTCTGTCAAATTCGGTAGACCAAGTGCATTCAATTTTGGAAATAATATTGTAAATATTAGGCATGGCTCAACATTCATGATATTTGTTGTATTTATGTTAATATTTTATATTTTTGACTTTGTGACCGATGATGTCACTTTTTTGATATTTTTTTGAATTTTGGATTTCCAAATTTAGATATTCATCCATTTTATATGTAATTTCCAAACAACCATTTGATTGGATTTGATTATTTAAGTATTCTTGATTAGCATTTTTGGAATTCTTAGAATTTGATAAGTTATCTCACACAACTAGTCAAAAACATCAATTTACTAAGTCAAAATATGAATGAAGATGAATCAAAGGAAGGTGATGATTACATACAATGCATTTTCCAAATTTGAGATTCATTAACATGATTTATAATTCTTACATCCAACGTGTAAAAGAAATTGGGATGTTCAACAATTTTTAAGCTTAACTTAAATTATTTGCAATAAATTTTTATTGTAATTGTTTAGGCCTGAAAATGGTAAAAATGAATTGTCTACAATATTATGTCAGGCCTCATAAAGTATGTCCTTATAAATATTAGGTCTTTGGAGTAACTCTTAAAAAGGCATTTTCACATGTGTTCTTAAATTGATCGATAATATCATAATATTTAACTATATGGACTCTAATTATAAGAGATTAAGGAAGGATAGGATGGATGTGTTGGTTAACCTTTCCTTGATATTGAGAGGAAAGAGAAGGGATAAAAAGTCTGCTTTACCCCTTCAGTTTATTACAAATTCTACCTCTTAGTGAGCCATCATTTAATGAGTAGACAAGATCTATAATTAAGAGAAATGAAATCAAATATGCCAATTGTAGGGATATTTAATATTATCAATTCCAAATGTATTAGCACATAAATAGTTGATATCACATATATACCTATCATTCTTCAAGCCATATGTTAATATTATATGATACATATGAATAAATAAACGTGGAAACATTGATAAACATTTGCATAACAACCATATTATCAATCCTAAACATATATAGAAGATATGCACCTTCCATGTTTACGCCATCATAGAATTAAGTGTTATATATAAATTACATCTACCCATGAGAATAAGGAATAAATAAAAGCATATATGTAATCTACCAAAGGGAAGAGCATAAAATATTTAAAAATTTGACATGGTCCAAGCAAGAGGAAGAGAACTAGGGTTTGGGAGAACAAAAATGGTTCAAGCAGAAAAAAATTAAGAATAAGGCACAAACAAGTGAGGGTTGATAGAAACACTAAAATAATCAAATATCAACAAAATAAACCTAATAGGAATAGGGATATGAAAACCTAAGATTGATAGATTAAAAATCGGGTTCACCAAAAAAATTTATGAAAAGGGTGCACAAATTTTCAAAAGACTACACCAATTCTATAAAACAATCACATGATGAAAATCTAATTAAATACAAAAAATATAGTAATTTTGACTTGGCTATGTTCTTGTGAAGAATGAATAAATAAAACTAGGTATCTTAAAATGGAAAAAAAGATTGGTAATGAGAGATAAGTAATTTAATATTACTTATCTAAGCTTTAAAAGTGATTGAGATGTTAGAAAAATGAATTCAGAATAGTGTAGAAGACCTTCCAGATAGTAAACTATGTTTTCTAATGATTTATTATCCCCTATAAGATCATGATTGACTTGCTTGTACTACAATAATAGACTATATTAATTTGGATTTTTTTTCAAAAGCTTTTTTCAGTTAGGATATATTATTATTTTTATTTATATTTAGAATAGGGAAAAGTATTTAAATATCTAAAATATAAAAATATAAAATTATTTCTATTTTTAACTATTTTTAAAATAAATTATATATAAATGTGAAGTATTACTAAACTATTTATGTGGATTATCCTAGGCTTGGACATGAGTTATGGAAGGAATGCATACATATTCTCAAGTTATGGTGGGTGCAAGAATAGGTTTTCTTATGACTATTATTTGGGAGTACATATGGAATGTTATCGAGTTAAACTATTTACCATATTTTAATAGAGTTCGCTTATTTCTCCATATTGCTACACTTGTTAGCCTTTTTAAAATGACATTGTAAGGCAATAAACCAGGTCACATATAATAATTGTTTAACATACAATTTATTTTTATATTTTATAAATCATAGTGATTTATAATACCATTTCTATTTTACAACGATGAAGGTTTATGGCCATTATAATATGCATGACAAAATAACTATATGTTTGTTATATTTATATATTTGTTTATTTAATTTAATTTTTCAATCAACTATTAAAATTCTATAACATGAAAGATGAAAGTATCTTTTATTAAATATACATGGCTCCATAATTATATATGTTTTTTTATTGGTCTTACTTATCTGTAAAGACATTTTTATCGTTACGTATTATAAGGAATACTTATTTTTAGGGCATTATGTAAGAATATATATTTTATATATTTATTAGAGTTCATATATATTTTAGATAATGATGTCACAATTTCACATGATACTTGTTCTCAGTGATTTAATTAAATATTTCATATAAGTTAAAAATATATTATAAGAAGTATTTGTATAGTTTTAAAAAATTACTCCCTCTACATAGTATGGATATTATTTGGATGCTTATTATATAAACTAAAATACCTTCTTTTTACTTGTAAAAATATTACATGTACAATTGCATTAATTTAATTGATGTCACATTAAAATAAAGGTAATTATTTTCAAGTTGTGGTCACATCAAAGGACAAACTTTACATGTAAGTTGATTGTCAAGGTTTATTTTACATCTTAGTTTATTTATGGGGTTAAATTTTAGGAATATAAGAGTTGAGAAATGTATTCAAACAAAATCTATGAAATAGTTAATATTTGGTATTTCTGTGCATTATTTTTAATTATGTTTTTGATTGTAGTAGAGGTATTAGATATTGAGGACTAGTGGCCACATGCATTTGGATTGGTGGTAATGTCATAGGTATGGAAACCACTAGATTTTTTAAGGAGGATTTAGATGTTATATTAGACACATGTTGTGAAGTGATAGTGTTATGAATTTTAATGGTAGTTTAGGAAGGATTGGATGTTTTGGGGGGTGGTTAGTTTGTTCCAACATTGGTGGTGGAAATATGAGGATTGCTAGTTACCAATGGTGGTGTTGTGTTGGTGTTATCTATTTCATGAGGAATAGTTATTTATGGTGGTGTTTAAGGAACCATGGTTGAAAAAATATCCTCTGAGTGTCTATTTAAACCTTTTATGGTTGGGATATGTCTAAATAGATTAGATTCAAGAAGGTGATAACTAGGTATGTGACTTACTTCTGATGTAAGATAGTGGTTAAGGTTTATTGGGTTGATATCTAGAATGTTAGCAAACACAAGGCCTCTTTGCAGATAAAACTATGGAGGACTATCCCTGATGGATTCAAAAAATGTAGGGCGATTAGAGAATATTCCATTGAGGAAGATGAATGCCAATAAGAATAAAAACACAACACACAACACAAACAAGAATAAGATTTTTCTGATGTATCTCACTTTTAGTGAGGAAAAACACACTCTATTTGAACGAACCTAAATATTTTTACTTTAAAAAAAAAAAAACTCTTGGAATGTGAAGGGGTAATGGGTTAATGAAGGTCCTAAGAAATGGAAATCGAAGGTTGGTTTTAGGTTTTACTTAAAGTTGGGAACATTTTTATACATAAAGGTATAGTGAGTCCTAATTCTATGTTGGTGATAGTACATGGATTGGTATTGAGACCTACCCCCTCACTTCATGACCCCACAATGATAAGGGTGTCAAGTGTTTAGCATATATACCACTAACTAATTGTTTATATTCATCCAGAACATTTATTCAACTTCCCCCTTAGTGATGAAATCCAAGTGGATCTACCTAGGTGGGAATTATTTTGATTGCAATTTTTTTATTATTATGGCTCAATTTTTGTGGGAAAAGATTAGGATTAAACAATAAGTTAATCCACTTACTTAAACTAGATTTACTTATAAAATAGGCAAACTAAAAGAAATAATTTATTTTTTTAAAGTAAAGTAGTCTAAATATTTTTGTTTTTTTAATTTCTTTTGGATATATATAGATTTTAAACTGGTCCCCATATATAATAGTTTATACAAAAAAAAACCATCCAACAAGCAAAAGCTTAGTTGAAAACACAACCATGCAAAGACAAACTAAGTGGCAAGCCAAGAATAAATAAGAGATACACGAGAAAACAAACTAACTACCAACAAAAAGGACCCAAAGGCCACCCAATAGGAATACCAAAGACAAACAATAAAACTAAGTAGCTGAAACCACAAACCACTTATTCCAATGCAACCATATCCTTCACATCATCGATGATGATAATTTCCTTGTCTTTGGCAGAAGCCTCACATTTCTTAGTATGTTTGAAATCCTTAATTTTAATTTTCACCCACCCACAAATTTTTTTACTCTATTACTAGCCTACCTACCCTACATATCCTTTGAGGTGGACCTTCATGACATTTTTGGAATCTTGTACGGGGCTATAATCTCTCCTCTAGTCACCAATTTTTCCAACATTTTGATTGTCTCCACCCTTTATTTATTATGCATGCTATCCTTTCACCATTTAATTTCCAATAGTGGGATTTTAAGTTATGTCATCGGTGGTAAAGACAAAAAATTCCCTTTTGAAGAAATAAAATTACAAATCTTATGATGAATTTCCTTCATAAAACTCACCAAAATCATAAAGTGTGTCTCTAAAGCTCAAAAATTTGAAACAGTCACCAAGCTAATCCCATCTGTGCCCATGAAAGGAACCCTGGATGGAAGACCCAACTCACATTTTTAATTGTCTTCTAGAAGGCTACATCGATGAATTGATTTGATGAAAAAGAAGACCAAGTTTGAAACCACCTCTATATTAACTTGGCTATGTAGGCCCTATTCCAAGTAGTCTTTACCCAATATTGATAAAATTTCCTACAATAAATCCTTAGTTGGTGCCCAAAAAATATTCTTGAGTCTTTCTCATGATATCCCTCCATCAAAATTCATCTCCTAGATAGTGCTGCCTCAAAAGACTATTGGTGTTACTAGATCAAGTTCGACCCCATGATCCATGATAAGATCCTAAGCCACCACAAAAAACAAACCCACTACCCAAGGAGAAATACTATTGACTTAATTCCACCAAAATATGAAAGTAAATCATGCCAAATGTTTTGTAAACTAATGTAATTAGGTGCCATCATTAAATAAACATAAGACACACATGTCATGTGAGTGCCATCAAGAAAGCCATTGAGTTTTTTGAAATGTGAAATAAATGATGAAATCTATATGCAATAATAAATGCATTATGTCTGTAAATCAATCTTGGCTCAAAAAAGATAGAGCATACTTACACTTTTGATTGGGAATATATTTGTTTAGTGGGAGCATGATCAATATGGAGATTCACTAGACCTGATTAGGGGATCACTTGTCATAATACACCATGTGAGGTAGGTTTCCAAAACCTACAATCTAACACAATCATGAAACAACCCTATAAGGGTACTAAAGTTTAATATTCACTTATTATAACAAACAAGAAGTAAATCTAATCAAGTGCACACCAAAGCTTTTGGCACAAAGTGGGGGTTAGAAACAAAACAAACAATTAAACTAAACATGAATAGAAGACATATACTCATGTCAGTGTATGAAAAAAACTAATGCCTGAAAGAAACAAGCACAAATGAATTATCTATCTACTCTTATTAAGGAGAAATAAAGTTAGGAATACTTACCTTGAAGATGAACCTATCGAGCCTCAATCTCTCCCTTGGCTAAGGTGATTCACAAGAGCTTATTGTGGTATGTAAGGATAAAAAGAAAAATCAGATCTAGGCTACACAACCTATCTATGCATCCAAAATACTTCTCCATAAGATAATATATGTATCTCCAAATAAATTATGGAACCCTAAGCTTTATTCCTTAAGTAGAATAGTTAATAAGCAGATGTTCATTTTCACTTATTCTTCTTTGCTTATCTTATTTACAAATGGTTTGAAATGAACTTGTATATAGGTGGATTTTTCACTAAATCCTCTTAGAAATGTTGGATGTATAGGTTCAGCCATGGTCGATCCTGTATGTTTTTAGGAAAAATTCACTAAGTCTAAGCTAGGTCATCCAAAAGGCTAACAAATCCAAAATGTGAAAAATAGCCTAAACTATATAGGGTTAGCCATGGTCGACCTAGTACAACTAACAGTCTAAAAGTGAATTAATGAAATAAAAGGAGGATAGAAAGAGAAAAATGACTGGAATGCATAGGATTGAGAAGAACAAGCTTAAGGTTAATGGCTTTAGGAGACAAGTGTGTAGATGTCAAGTGGTAAAAGGGACAACAATCTTACAAAGCACTAATGGTCTGCCCACCCATTTCTCGATGCACCCCTTAAGGCATGCATTTAGAGAGATTGAGAATCAATAGGTTCTTATAAGATATAAAGTGCTAGTAATAAATAAAAGATTGAAAATATTATGTTCATACATATGCCCCACTTGAAGCTCATTACATGTCATGTGAGTATAATACAGGATGATGATTTGGGAAAGAACATGATAGCATACAATGTTGATGCTAAGTAAAGTGTAGTAAGTATAAAATAAGATAAAAGAAAGGATAGAATTGAAAAAAACATACCTTTACTTACCTAAGTGTTATAGATGAAGAAGTAGACTACAAGAAAATGTGAAGGCATCTAATGTGAAGAACACTAGGTGAACCTGTAAAAGTAAGTGCAAAAAATAGAAGAAGCCAAAAATCAAAATTTCAGGAATATAAGAATACGGTAATGGAAAATATTCTCTACATAATCATGAATCCAATTCATTTTATGGTTTTAAAAATAGATGAGTAGAAACAAAGATATAGGCAAAACAAGAAATCAGAGTAATAACTAGGTTAAAATAATTAGGTCAACCCAGTCGACCTAGTAAGCTGAAAATTTTGCAAAAATTGATACCGCCGACTTAGTAGGTATGTGTCAACCTAGTGTTTTTTAATACTGCTGACTTAGTAAATGATTTCCAACCTAATAGAAAAATCCAATATGTCGACTTAGTAATAAGAGGGGAAAAAATAAAGGGATAACATAGTTTTTTAAGTCAAGATTAAAATATTTAAGGCAAATGAATGATAAAATGAGAATGTTGATAAAAAGTTATGAACTAAAACAAGACAATTTTTTTAGTTAATAAATAGTCAGAATTGAAGAGATATAAATAGTCAATTGGATCAATACTGACCAATCCAATTGAATCACATAATACAAAACCTTGCACTAACATTGGCTAATGAAAGTTTCTATACACAATTGAGAAAAGAGCAAGAAATCAACTTACAAAGTAAAGAGCTAATTAATTGGTCAACCTAATAAATTTTATTAGATTATTAAGAATATGATTTTAAATGTGATGGGAAGTTGGTTGTAAAGCGAGGAACTAGATAACAATCTAAGGATGGTTTTAGGTAGTTTGGGTTGAAAGGGATTGTAATGGAAATGATACATGCTTAGTATTAGGGCATACCCCCTCACTTCACACACTGCAATGATAAGGGTATTGGGTGTTTATCTAGAATAAAGCATTAACCATACTTTATGCTTGACCAGAGTATCAAGTTATCTTCCCCCTCGGTGATAAAATCTAGGTAGGTTGGCCTTGGGTAGACAAATCTTAAAATTCTTGTTTAGTTTTTTGTGATTTGGCCATGTGTGCATAAAATAGAAATAGTGAAACTAAATGGTTAATTAAAAACCCCATAATTAGACTATGTGAACTATTCTAAGCAAATGATAAAAAAAGAAAGGTGTGAACTACTTACTAGCATATAAAGATTAATTCCAAAATACAAAATAGTGCTAAAAAGAATGAAAGAAAGTGAAATAAATCCTACAAGGGTTAGTTTCATTTTAGGTTTACCAGGATTTATGTAATAAAAAATGCATCATGTTTATAAATCAATCCTGGTTTGGAGAAGATAAAGCAAATCTACACTACCAATTGGAAAGACATTTGTTAAGTGAGATCATGACCAATATAGGGATCTTATAGACCCGATTAGGGGATCACTTATAATAATACACCATGTGAGGTAGGATTCCAAAGCCTAGAATCTAACATAATCACACAATAACCCTAAAAAGGTCTTAAGGTTTAATATTCACTTATTCTAACAAACAAGAAAGTAAAGCTAATCTAGTGAATACCAAAGTTTATGATACAAATTTGGGGTTAGAAAAACAAACTAAACTAAATTAAATATGCATAGAAGACATATACTTATGTCAATGTATATAGAATATTAATGCATGGAAGAAATAAGCACAACTATATTATCTATATACTTTTACAAAAGAGAAATAAAGTTAGGAATACTTTCCTTAAAGACTAACTCATTGAGCCCCAGTGTCTCACATAGCCAAGGTGCTTCTCAAGAGATTGTTGTGGTATGTAAGGATAAAAAAGACAAATCAAATCTAGGCTACACAACCTATCTATGCATCCAAAATATTTCTCGACAAGACAAGATCCATATCTCCAATGATAGTATGGAACCCTAAGCTTTATTCTTCAAGTATAATGGTCAATAAAGAGATGTTTATTTGTGTTTATTCTTATTCGCTTCTCTTCTTTACAAATGTTTGTAAATGAACTTGTATATATAGGTAGATCTTTCCCTAAATCCTCTCAAAAACATCATTTGTATAGGGTCAGTCATGGTTGAACCTATATGTTTTTTAGGGCAATTCATTAGGTCTTAGCTCGATCAGCCAAAAGGCTAACAAACCCAAAAAGTGAAAAATACCCTAAACTTTACAAGGTTGGCCATGGTCGACTTAGTACAAATGATAGTAAAAAAGGGAATTAAGGTAAGAAAAAGAGGATGGAAAGAGGAAAATGACTAGAATGGGTAGGACTGAGAAGAATGAGATTAGGGTTAATGGTTTTAGGAGATAAGTGTGTCGATGGAAAGTGGAAAAAGGGATAACAATCTTAAAAAGCACTAATGGTTTTCCCACCCCTTTCCTGGTGTACCCTTTAAGGCATGCACTCAGAGAGATTGAGACTCGATAGGTTCCTGCAAGATATAAAGTGTCAGTAGTCAATAAAAGTTTGAAAATATTTTATGTATACAGAATCTGCTCCATGGAGATAATCATTATAAATGATTAAGGAAAAAATCTTAGCAACAAAGATAACCCAACCAAGAAATCCACAGTTAGATGCTTGTAGGCAAAATAGAATAAAAAAGAGTTATCCATGTATCAAAAAATTCATTTTTCTAATTTTTATATTAAAAAAATCAAATTAATAGGAAATATAGATTAAAATCCCATGTCAATTGAAGCTAAAGATGGAAAATCATCTTAAGTGTTGCACAAATTATCCATTTAGATTGTTTCAATTTGATCAATTCTATAATTAGTCAGGAAGTTGGCAACATTGTTATCTTCTCGATAGCAATGTATTGATCCTAGAGAGGCAAAGTTATTCATATTTCCCCAAATACTACATAAAATATTATCAAGTTTCCAATATTTATCAGTTTTTTCTAAAATGTAGAGATTATAATGTGGAAATCCCCTTCAATGATAAGGTTTTTGATATTACACTAGATGGCAAGCTCAATACCAGTAACTAATGCATGTTCTTCTAATTCATTATTAGTTCCATATGTAGGTTTCCTAGATATTGCCTTGATCAAGGATCTACTGCAATCATGAATGATATAGCTAAGGCCCAAGGCACCCAGTTTCCTCTATAAGCACCATCAAAATTCAACTTGAACTACCATGATGGTGGAAAAGTCCTAAAACTCTAATCCTTTCTTACTTATTTACCTGATATTATTGTTGACCCATTAATCGGTGGAAGGGAAATAAGTCTCCATTTCACACTCATCCTCATGTCCCAATTTGAAAGAAAAACTTTTCTTCTTTTGAATTGAGATGAAATTACTTCCAAAATTGACATCTTGAGGTCTTTTAAAATCGTAGTAAGGGATTTTTCTTTACTTTCAAAGTTTCATTAGTTTCTTTCCTTATAAATAATCTAGATAAGAATGGCAAGGCTGACTCACCAATGGACAAATAGAGAAATGTTTTGCTCATTGATCAATCAAGATTAGAACACAACATTCAAAGAAGGTAGCCAGGGCCAAGACCTATCCAATATACAACATAACCAAAACCAACACCATGTTGTAAAGGGGAATTCATATAAAAGATTATTATAAATTTATTCATCATTTTTTCAAAGATATCACCATGATGGGCCAATAAAACTAATTTTATTTAGCCCATCCTGAGTTAAAATATGATTTTGAACAAGCCAAGAAAAAACACTACCTTTCTAAATCATGATCTTGTCCCAACAAAGAAATCTTTCCCAATACATCATATCATCAGTAACATCCACTATATGGTAACCAATGTTGACTGTATAAAC
Source organism: Torreya grandis (assembly GCA_037957365.1). NCBI lineage: Eukaryota > Viridiplantae > Streptophyta > Pinopsida > Cupressales > Taxaceae > Torreya > Torreya grandis. The sequence continues at coordinate 380,968 of JARHVA010004968.1, forward strand.
CCCATATTTGGCACCAATCCAATGTAAAGTGTCCTTATCATTTAGGAATATTTTCTTATGTTTTAAGAAATCAAACAATCTTGAATGTTCCTCCAATGGGATGTACAAGGCGTCAAATATTTTCCACCCCCACTAAGACAAACCATTGGACTATTGAAGTTCCACATAATTTACAACTAAGGTACCCCAGGTTGTTGATAGAATGTACCTAGGTTCAACCATAGAAGTTAACTCAGCAATTGGCTTGTGGCCATTCCAGGAGTCCTCCCAAAAAAATTTGGCTCTTCAATTTTTGATTATCCAAGACACATGCTTCAAGATTAAAGACCTATAATTCAACAAATAAATCCAAAAGTGTGATCCTTTGGGGGGATTAGTAGAAACAATTATACTCTAGGGGTTATCTAAGACTAGGTATTTATTTCTCATCAATTTAGACCAAAGAGAGTTGGGTTTAGATATCATTCCCCAAACCAATTTGGCCCCAAGAGCTTTATTTTGAAGACTTAAGTTCTTTACTCCAGCTCCTACCATTTTCTTGATTTTGCATACCCTTTCCCATTTCAATAATTGGATTTTATTTTGATTCTATGAGCCTTACCACAAAAAATATTTCATGACCTTGTTGAGTAACTTTATGATATGAACATGGGGATTAAGCACCTAAAGAAAATAAATAAGAATGGAGCTCAAGGTAGATTTAATGAGTGTGATTCATCCAACCAATCACAACCAACAACCCTGCCAATAAGTCAACCAAGATTTAAAGGAGTTAATCAAACCATTCTAATAAATTATTTTTTTCATCCTAGAAAATAAAGGGACCCCTAAATATTTATAAGGCAAATTTCTAATGTTAAATCCCAAAACTAAATAAATAGTCTATTATTCTTGTTCCAAACAGTTTATAAAGAAAATTTTAGACTTTCTAGTGTTTACCATTTGTCTATATGTCACCTCATAGATATTCAAAATGTTTTTAAATATTTGAGCTTCACCCATTAAATATTGGTGAAAAGGAAAGTATCATCCAAATTGATGATGGGTAAGATTTTCAATACCTTCAGTGACTTAAATGTCATGGAGCAAGGAAGTTTCCTTAGTGAATTTCACTACCCTTCCCAAATATTCTGCCATCAAAATAAAATGAAAGGGAGAGAGGGGATCACCTTGTCTAATTCCCGTGGAAGATTAAAATAAAAAAATTGGAATTCCATCAACTAGAATAGAGTATTTTGGGTTAGAGATGTAGCTAAAAACCCAATTATACCATCTATTGTCAAACCTAATTTTTTCTAGAATTTTGATCAAGAATTGCCAGTTAACCCTATCATATGCTTTACTAATGTAAAGTTTGAGCATCATACCCTTATAAAAATTAATGGATAAGGATTTAATGGTTTTTTGGGAAATAATAATTACTTCTTGAATATTCCTACTAGAAACAAAACTAGCCTACTCTTCTGAGATCAAAGAATCAAAGATATGTTTAAGTCTTGTAGCCATTGCTTTAGAAATGATTTTGTAGACCGTGTTACAAAAATAAATAGACCTAAACTCACTAAAATTATTTAATTTTTCCCCTTTTGGAATAAATGAGATAAATGTGACATTCAGATCTGGTAAAATTTTATTCCTCCTTCTAGATTCTTCCACCATTTGTAACACTTCATCTCCCACCAACTTCTAAAATGACTAGAAAAAAACTATGAGGAAGCCATCTAGACCAGGTGATTTGTCCTTTTCCATATCAAAGACCACAAATTAAATTTCTTCCAAAGTGAAGGGAGCCATTAATCTCACATTTTGATCAAGGAGACCAACTGAGGGTTAAAACTGAGGTTATGATTTTGTGCTTCAAGATTTGAGGCCTTAACATCATTAATAAGATCACTAAAAATTTTACATCCTTATTCCTAATTTATGGATGAGTGACCGAAATATTACTACTAGAGGAAAAAAATTATGAAATGGTAGAAAAATTGCATCTAGTCTTAACTAAATTGTGAATGAAAGATGAATTTATATCTCCCTCTTTTAGCCAGACTATTCGAAATTTTTATTTCTAGAAAATTTCCTCTCTCTGAAGCAATTACTCATGCTATACTAGTAAAGACTTTTCAATGCCATACAAAATTTGGTCCATTAAAAATCGGTATACAGTTCAATTGAGGTTTTCAAACTCATCTTCAACCCTAGTTTTTCCTTGGAAGATATTTTTGAAACAATTATTGTTCCATTTCCAAAGACAACCCTTGATATACTAAAGCTTTTTCACCATTCTAAACTAGGAGAGCACCACTGAATGTGAAAATTCTTCCAACATAACTCCATAAGTCCTAGAATAGATTAATCTTAGAGCACATTTTATCAAACTTAATTGGACAAAGGAAGGGTGTATGATAAATATTGACATTAAGAGTAATAGGTAAATGATCAGATCCAACAAAGGAAAGGATAAAACTTTCAGAAGTTTAGCTTTGAGACATCTAATTTTTTGAGACTAGAAATCTATCCAACCTGTCTAAGGTATTATGATAACCACATATTTTGTTACTATATGTTGAACATTCCCTTCTTGGGAATAATATCTAAGAATTTAATATTTGAAATGAGCTGAATAAAATCAAGATTACCTGGAAATAATGTGCTTTTACCACCTTATTTTTTTGAAGGAGATAAAATGGCATTGAAATCCCCACCCATTATAATTTTAGAATTTTTAAAGCATGAAAAAATATTAGTCAATTCAATCCAAAGAAAATATTTACTATTATAATCAGTAAGCCCATAAAAATTATAGAGAAAGAAATTCAAGCTTGTCCAAGAACAAGTGATTTTACAGAATTGTCAATGGTTACCCATTTCTAGAATATCCACTTAAACTTTATAGGGAACCCAAATAATTACCAAACCTCCTAAAGCCCCATCAGTTTCCACAAAGGAACTAATCCATATTTTCCAACCAAGTCACATCAAATTTGAAGCTTCCTCAATATTTAACTTGGTTTCTTGAATCAATAGGACATCAAGGCTTTCAATCGAGAGTAGATATTTAACGAAATGTGTTTTGTTAGGGGCATTGCAACTCTTAACATTCCAAGAGATAATATTCATGATAACTGAGGGAGAATTACACCTCCTACTTCTCAATTCCAACATATTTATAGAGAGTGCCTTGCTTACCTATAGAGACTTCCCCTTCAATAAGCTCCTGGATAGTTATTCTCCCTTTTCTTTTACATTTTCCATAGTTCAGTTTCTATATTACACTTTGTGTCTAAGAAATAGATAGACATTCTCTAGAGTTCATCTCTTCTTCTAATTCATACTACTCATTCTCTGAATCATTATTTATGGCCTCAATCATAGGATTTTATTCTCTTAATATTTGATCATCCTTTGAGTTGACATTATTTACCTCTAAGTTGAGCTCAAAGTATTGGATGATATTTTGATAGTTTGTGATTACTATGAAATAAAATCACAACTTTTAATCATCTTATTTTGGGAAATTTCATCAAGTTTCCCTAATTTATCTAGTAGAGATTCTATTTATAAAATTTTAACACCAATATTTTTGAGAGGATTTCTAGTTGTAATAGAGAAATCCTAAAGATTTAGAATTGTACTATCCTGGGTATTCAAAGATGAAATAAAAAATTGGTCAGGATGTTGCTCTAGACTTTACTTTTTACCTTTGATATCCACAATATTCCTTGCCTATATTGACCAAAAATTCTTAGCATTATGATTATATAAAGCCTTATAAGATGAAGTAATAGATTTATAAATCTTGTGAGTCTTTTATTTGAAAATCCCAGTAGTTGCTTCACTTTTCCTATATAATTTCTAGGTATGCCTAGTACCCTTGCATTTGAAACAATAGAACAAGATATTTTTCAAATTAATTTATTGATTCCAAAACCACCCTTATTATTTAATTATTATATTTTTTGAGATAGTATCATTCAGCTCTATCAAAACCCTAATTCTTGCATATGAGGCCAAACAACCATCCTCAGTAATCATGTCTAATTCCAAAAGAGACTCAAGAAAATTTCCCAAAGCCCAAAGGAATTCAAAAATACAATATTATATAGCAAGACTATATAATCTAACACATATAGGTAGCTACTTTATTATGTTTAAATCACATAAAAATTAGGCTTATGGTGCTAAAACCAGAGGCAGGCTCCATGCAAAGCCCAAAAGGGTTGTTTAAAAACATGTTTTTAAAGATTTTTATTAGGCAACATGGATATGAATAAACCTTTTGGTAAGAATATTATTTCAACATCCCTACCCCAATTATCTTCCACATAGGTTTTGACTTCACCAATGGTTGGCCATTTCTCAATGAATTTGCCTATAAGTTATCTTTCCTCCATGCATGAGATATCTTGTGCTTGATCCGTAGACTCTAAAATGATCTCCTTATCTTTTCAAATCTTCAAACTTTCCCATTCTTGTGTTTTTGAATCAACAAAACCTTAAAAATCCATAGCCACATTTTCCTCCTTAAGGTATTCCATGATGAAACTTGGTGGTTTTAGGTTTGTCCCACCTTTCAAGATTTCATTTTGTTGAAATTTAAAACCCTTGTCTAAACCTTCTAAAGCCTCCCAAGTCCTTTCTTGATTTTGAATTTTTGCCTCCTTTGTTCCATTCTCTAATGAAAATCTAATCCATTTCTTTGGCATGTGAATATCTTCCTCCAAAATTTGTTGACTATCTTACATGTGTTTATAGTTAATCCCTACTTCAAAAGTTAAGGTTTCCATCCTTTTATTTTTCCCCTGCTCATGGAGCATCACCCCATTTTTTTAAATTTTTAATGAAAAATAAATTTCACTAAATGAAACAAACAATCAAGACAAAAACAAATAAATAAATAATAGTGAGGCCTTTTAATAGGTAACACGAGGTGTGCAAGAATGTTTAAAGTTTTTGTTCAATCCTTATATAAATTAAACTAATTGAAAACTTATAATAAGATACAAGGTTTTCAAGACTACATATGATTATAAAGGATCACACACCGTATATCCAGTGATGTGAAAACTCATATTTGTCTTGGAAGGATTACTTGCACACAATAGAAAATTCAAAGAGAGATAGATTAATATGATAAATGAGTGGGTTTCCTGGTATGAGACCTATCCCAGGAAGTGGTACAATTCCTTGTAAGGATGTTAGCCCACTTTCTTAACACCAAAGAAGATAAAGATAATAATGATAAAAGAGATTTGTAAAATGTTGTTTAAAATATATGGATTTAAAAGATAAAATATGTCTATTGAAATATAGGAGATTATGCTTTAGAAAGCAAACAATAAGACCGGATAAGATATTTGATATGCTTGTTTAATATGCTACTAGAATTGATTCAAAATTTAAAAGATAGGTTTTGATAGGGATCATGATTGATTATGTAAAATCACAATTGATTATTTGGGATCATAATCAATTATACAGTATCATAATCAATCCTATATTATTATCATGACACCAAGGATTTAGACTATGGAAATGATTCATAGAGGCCAGGTTGATTCTACAAAGAGAAATAATGCAAATGACCATACAATGATAAAATTTAAATGAAGTAAATAGACCCTACAATGCTAAAACATAGATAAAACATATCTTATATAATTTTAGGATCTTGGAGATGGGATTGTAAAACCAACTTGGGATTTGATATCAATTCTGCTAGGATATGATGATGAAAGCTTAAAAGGATGCTTTTGGACAGACATAGGATAGCCTAAACAGATTTATAAGTGTAGATAGATATAAATAAAATATATAAGATAAACTTAAATTAAGATAATCAATAGAATAAACTCACTTGTACTATGCTACCATATTTTAATTTGATTGAGATGGATATTCTGGTTACAACATTGGGATTAAACACAATAACTAAGCAATGCCAAAAAACTTTATGAAAATTTCATCAGTGTTTTTGTAGTTAAAATCATAACCCTTGTAATAATAAAAATGGTGGTGTATATAATTGGCATTGATCATACCTGATTGATGTCAATTGCAAGATACCTATCCAAATTTTCCAAAAGTCATTCTAGGTTTGTTTATACCATGGGTAATTTAGGTAGGAATAATATAAGTTTGTTCCATAGGTTCTCATTATTGGTAAGTTATTAAGGATATGGGTTTACATAGTTATAATGTATTTTGTTTAGATACTTTAGAATTATGGGTGGTTATGAGAATTGTGATGGTAATTAGTAAAAGTAATTACCATGGGTGAATTAGGTAGTATATACATAAAATAAATATATAAGTTAACATTTACATATATACATTTACTTTCTTATAATTTAAGTCATATTTTATGTATATAATTTTAGGATTTTGAGAGTGGATTCAAACCTCTAGGATTTACAATGCAAATTATAGGTTTTTGAAGATTCTACCAGATCTTAGACTTAACCTATTGCAGGGTTTCAAGATATCAGACTTAGCCATATTAAACATCATAAAAGACATATGTTGCATAATGATAGTGTCTAAATGGATATATAGATTTGGGTACCAAAACCTATATAATAAGGTGCATGCATAACACAAAGACATTAAATACTTTGTCCAATAAGTGAATTCTATGATCTACCTTCGAAATACCTTCTTGAACACAAATTTCATACTATATGTAGACGAATCTAAACAAGTATTCCATGCAGACCAATACAACAATAATGGATTGATCTCAATTGTTGATCCCACTTTCAAATGTACAAAATGAGGAAATGGGGTTTGTTATAGGCATAAGGTAAATGAATATTAGTATCTAGACCCATTTCACTTCATTGATGTAGTATAAACCATTTTATTTATGTAAGATCTACAAGAAGCAACACACGTAGGAGACTTAGCTCTTCAACATCTGATATGAGCCTCAGATTTAGAATAATTAATTAAACTATCTATTTTTGGACAACCAGATGAGATAATACTCACCTTACATAGTAGGTATAATGAAGGAGATATTCATTTGTCCCAAGATGTCAAAATTTGGATCACTACATAGACCATGGCATGAGATGATCCTCCTGCAATAATTTCAAAATGCACAAATAACATAAATTAATAGCTCAAATTAAACTTGAAATAACACTTCAAAATATTGAATTGATCACATACCATTTTGAGGGGCAAACCTTTTGAACAAGCTCAATACAATAATTTTTTGGATGCCTTCAATGGCCTCAACACTTATTTATATATGAATTCTAATATAAGAAATTACTACTTCTCATGAATGTGGGATAAAATAAAATGCTCACATGATGACTTACAAAGCATATGCATCCATAGAAACTACTAAAATAACAAAGTAAAGAGAAGATATATCACTACTAAAATAATAAAGTAAAGAGAAGAGATATCATAGGTTCATAACATCCCCTCCCTCTTAGAAAAATATTTGTCCTCAAAGCTTCAAATGTGGGAATTGGTGTTGAATCTGAAATAGTGGTTTCCATGTTGTATCCTCTAGTTGCATTCCATGACACTAAATTAAAACCTTGATGATGGAAAAGGAGTAAAGTTAGCATGCACACCTACCCAAGATTGCCTTCAAATCAAGAAGAATGGATCCTTCATTATTAATTTTGGGTAAAATAGTCTACACTCTAGCGTTTGTGCCAAGAATGTTATTTAAACAAGAGACATGAAATATAGGGTGAACTAGAGAAGAAGGTGGGAGTTCTAACTTATAAAAAACTGACCCAATCTTTTGAATAACCTTATAAATCCCATAGAACTTGGGTGATAGCTTATGACACCCTTTGAGTTTTAGGGAGGATTGCTTGTAGGGATATAAACAAAGAAAAACCATATCACCTACTTGAAAAGCGTGCTTAGAATGGTGCTAATCTATCTATTGTTTCATTTTTTTTTTCATATGAAGATTTTCCCATAGGGTATTGAGGATCTTATCCTAGGTTTGGAGGATTGTGTCGACTGCTTGAACTGATGAACTATTGGGGTTGTATGGAAGGAACACTAGTGGTGTTTGACCATAGACTTCTTCATATGGATTCATTTTTATTGAAGTGTGGTAGGAGGTATTGTACCACCATTCGGTGAGGGGGAGATATTTTACCCACTAATGTTGTCATTTTGAGGTGAAACAATAGATAAAATTTTCTAGGCATTTGTTAACAATTTTAGTCTGGTCATCTATTTGTGGATGATACCCAAAACTCATCTTCAACTGAGTGTCAGATCATCAAAATAGTTATGTCCAAGAATGGTTGGTGAAGGTTGCATCATGATCTAAGACAATGGATAAAGGAATGTCATGAAGATGAAAAATATGGTCCAGGAAAGTTTTTGCAAATGTGGAGGTAGTATAGGGATGGTTAAGGTCACAAAAATGACTATATTTGGAGAGGCGATCAACCACAACCAAGATTACCATTTTCCCTCTATATTTAGGGAGACCCTAAATGAAATACATATAAATATCTATCCAAATCTTGGTAGGGATGGGAAAGGGTTTGAGCAACCCAGGGATGAGTGTTGTTTCACCCTTGTTATGTTGGTAGGTATCACATTCAACCACCATCTATTGAATTTATATTTTCATTCCCTTCTAAAAGAAGTTGCATCTTTCCTGTTGATGTTTAAAATTGTGCTTGATTCTAATCAACAACAATGGGAAGTTTCAAGATGTGGGACTTGCGTCTTGAAACAACCTCCAAATTTTAGAGAAGCTGGTCTCTTCTATGTATCAAGTGTGGGGGGTAAAAAGGGATAGGGATTTAAATAGAAACACAAATGCAAGAAATGAAAACTAACTATGGTGATGCACCTGAGTGTAATTTTGATCCTTAATCCTAATCACAGTGCAACTATATGTAAGATTCAATTACATCAAAGATGGCATGATTAATGTAATAGACATAAACAATAGAAACAGAGGTTTGCAATTTTAGACTACCTTTGTAATTATACAGGAAACATTAACCAAGGCACAAAAATCTCTTTTCTCATTAATTTTCATTCATATAAAAGGCACAAAAACATGCACAGTTACACAAACTTTACAACTTAAGAAAATAGAATAAAGGAAAATGATGTTCTTGATAAAAAATCAAGCAAGCCTAATAATTTTCTCAAAAAATTCTCTCCCCTTTTCTGATCCTGATCCCTCTCTTAATCCTAGGTTCTCCTCTTTATAGCCTCAGATGTCTCATTCCATCATCACCTTTACCGTGTAATTCTACTTTGCCCTTAACTCATAGGGGATAAATAGATGGTGCTTTCAATTTTTTTCGGCCCTAAAAATCTACCTAGTGAACTACTCCATCTACTAGAATTAACTCTAGCTAAGTTTCCCTCCAGATTGATCATGCGTTCCCAAATTTATGGCCCAATACTGAACTCTAACTGAGTTGGAAGTGCCTATACAGGGTTCTTTGTTCTGTTGAAATGGAAAAGAACACTTAGTCAATTCCCTAAAGATCTTATTTCTTAGCAGATACTGGAGGATGACACTTGGTGTTTTCTGCCTAATTTATCAAAGACACGCAGCACTTTCTGCTTTCCCTATATCCTACTCAGGAATGCTCTGCCTTTGACACCCATCGTAATCCATTTCTTTGATACTTAGCAATTTCAAAAAAATAAGACTCATTGCATTCCTTGCTCGAGCAACCTTTAAAAAGGGGAAAGATGTACATGGCAATCTCCGCTTGCTCTTTAGCTATGCTTGTAGAAATATTTGGGATGCATGTTAGGCTCCTATGGATGGTGACACTTGGCAGATTCTACAGGCCTTTGAAATAAAACCCGAGACCCACCATGATCTTTATTTAACAATGAAACTCGAAGATAATCTCTCAGACATTGACACGTGGAGGCTTCCATGGCTTCTAGGAAGATACATGGTGTTTTACACTACTCTTGCTAAGGGTATGTGGCGGCTTCCACTTTTCTTGGAAATAGAGTAGAAAGGGGCTCAAAGAATGACACTTGGTGGCCTCTACTTATCTTTAGCACTTAAACAAAAATGAAACAATGCCTTACTGCCTTTCGAAAGGGTGCTTGACCCCTTTTTGTTTTTTAGGACACTCCTTTGAACTGCCTATTGAACTAAAATTGGTTCAAGGGTTCAAAGGTTCAACACTGCACGCCATTTACACATAACCTGAGATCTTGAACCAAAATATTGAACTGAGGCACTAAACCACCCTATTGAACTTAGGCATTGAATTGACTGTCTCCCAGATGCCGACACGTGGTGACTTCCACATTCTTTTGGAAAAGTAGTTCAGATCCCTCCGTGATTGCCACTTGGCACTTTTTGCTTGATCCTGATACTTAGCTTATTGAAACCTTTTGTCAAAAAAAAATGCAGGTGCCGAAAAGGAATGCGGATGTTGACACGTGGTGCATTCTACTGATTTGTTGTTGGATGTGGCCCTCTTGAAAGTTATGAAAAGTGCCTCAGATGATGCCACTTGGCCTATTCGGTAACTCAAAAAGTGACACTTGGTGGCTTTTGCTCGAATTCAACACTTGGGTAAAAATGAAACTAAAGAATCAAAAAGGGAAAATGAACCCATGTTCGGATGATGCCACTTGGTAGCTTCCACTGGTCTTTGACACTTAGATGGAAAATCAATCAAATGAATCAAGCTCGCGTTCTATTTTAAAATTCTTCCATCACGACCAAGGTATGTGAGAACAAAATCTGCAGTGCGCAATTGAAAATCAGAATGCAATGTAGAGTGAAATTTTTACTCTAAAATTACTGGTGACCCATAAGACTTTTGGGCCTGCTCAAAAAGAAACACAACTCCTGCTCTATCAAAATTAAAAAATTCATAGCTTTAAAAGTGTTGTCTGGTAGGTGGACCATTCATGGTCAGATAACCCTTACTTATTTTTCAAGTCAGTGAAGGCTAAATCAAGGTGAATAATATCCTTGTGTGAAAAATTTTGCAAAATTTGAACTGTAGCTTTCAACTTGAATTCGAGCTAGGAAATAAGAACCAGAACAACTTCCACTTTTGAGACTGAAGAATCATCCCATAATTTTTGAAAAACTATTTGATCGTTCTATTTGGCCAGTAGCAATGGTTCAATTTGATCAACCATTAGCACCATGCTATCATCAGGAAATGGAAAAAGAAGGTCCAAACTGACTAGATCTTTGATATGCTGCTTCATCTTGTTGATGCCTTCTTTCATTATGTCGAGGAGCTCTTTGTAATTGTTAGCTGTGGAATTGCAACTGAGAACCTCATTGACTCTCTTTGCTGCGACCATTCTGTCAGTGATTCCTGCAACTTCTAATGTCACATACATTGTGTCATAAATCTTTTGCAGTAATGTTTGAGAGTCTGTTACTCTATCAGAGACTGTAGCCAGAGTGTTCTGCACTGAATCTCCCACCTTTTCACACAATCTCTATGCATTTAACATGAAGGTGAGGGAAGGCCTGAGCTACAAAATCTCTGAGGAGATTCTTTTCCACATAGATTCGTAGAGCTCCTTTACCAGTTTTATCATTCCAACACTCTTTGGCCTATTAGCCAGCTCTAGTGTCAGTTGTGCCACTCTCTGTTGCTTCGCCTGGAATTGGGCTCAAATGGCCACAATATTATTCTATTCAGTTAGTAGCTTGTGCTGCCATTCTACTTTTTCCCACCTCAGGGTCCCCACCGTAGCATTTATCTGCGTGAACTCTGCCTTTAAAGAATAATTCTGGGCCTGAACTGCCCAGTGAATCTGAAGGGAAACAATATCTTACAACTGTTTATTTAGACTTACTATTTCATTTTCTTTCTTGTTGATTTATTTGGTCAAACTCTTACAATTTGCCTTTTCCTTGGCCAAATCGGCCTCCATCTTCTGTAGCCTTCTTGACATTTTCAAGTAGTCTTCTATGACTGCAGAAGTGGATTTGGTCAACAACTCAACTCTATCTTGGGGCCTGAAAAGGGACATGTTGATGGACACTGTATCCATTAACTAATCTTCAGGCTGCATTTGCTTAGCTGGCTTGATAACATTTGGTGATAAATGGGTCACCGTCAATTATTGTTGAATTGGGTCAAATTATGACCACAGATGAGGTGTAGCCAGTGCCTTATTTTCCTTTGTCTTCTTTTTCTCTCTTTAGGCTTCCCTTGCCATCCGTGCAACATTTGCTTTGGTCAGGAAGGTAGAAGGGGAGGCAATGTGCCCACCCACAAAAGGATGCCCCTGTGGCAGACCATATTGAATAGCCAATTATTGGCTATGGGCAATATGAGGAATTTTTTTTGGGAACAGAGGGGGAGAAATGGGGTAACGTCAAAAATTGAGGAGGCACAGATGGGGCGAAGTGAAAAATGGGGATGGCAGAGGTGATAGAGGGTGTCATTTGGCTAGGTGGAGGCATCATGCCGACAGGAGAAGATATAGACTGAGAAGGAAGAGGAGGAATGATACTTACCCGAGGAGTAATTTTGAAACTCTGTAATTGATGCTATTGGGTGTCTATCTCCTCTTCCATAGCCAATTGAAATTGCACCCTCCATTTTTTAGTTGTCTCCTCTTTTGGCTATACTCTCTGACCTTCCACATCAGCTACTGCCATCGGTGATGCTTTTGGAAAACTAGGAACTTCAATGACTTCTGATGATGGAGAAGCTTTTGGTGGTGAATGAATCACACTCTTTTGTTTCTCTAAGACATCGAGATGTTGGGGCCAAACTGACACAGTTGCTACTGCTACAGTTTGTTCTGAGGTTTGTGGCTCTTGGCTTAGCCCGACATCCTGCTCTGTACCCCGTGTTGGCAAATCAGTTATCTTTGGGCTAGATGCAGGGGAGAGTTGGCACTCATCCCATAGTTCTTCCCACCTCTCGTTTGTGTCTATGTTCCCAAAAGAATGGGTGGTTTGAGAAATCTCCTGCCTATATTTCCAATAGGCTTCTATCTTTTCTGCATTCCAATATTTATTTTTTAATGCTCTTCTCAAGCCAAAAGTCATTCTGACTTTGGGATCATAAACCCTCTGCTTAACATAAAAAGTTTTCCATGGTCTATTTTGTAGAGGGGGTAAATTTGATAAATCAACATAAAAATTGGGAACATCTTCTACAGGGTTTCTCCAGGTCTCCCAAAAAGGGTGGCCTTCATGTGCAATCCTGGTTGCAACCCTATTAGTCCTTATCCAGGAAGCTATGGAACCAGTTGGTCATACACCCATTTGTCTTCAACTAATAGGAACCCCAAGAAGGCTAACTTTTGAAGCAGTAAGACTTCAACATCCCTGGATTCTAAAATTATGTTGCTTGCCATCCACGGGAGGTCAAACATCTTTCTCTTCTGTTTCCCAAAACCATAATCATTGTCTACCACTGACACTTGCTTGGTGACTTCTAAAAATGCTAGACTAAGAGTTAGAACCTTCGGTAGCAACATTGATTCCCCACAAAAACCATGAACTCTTAGAATTGTATGGTAGGATCTAAAATAGAAGTCACAAAGAATCAGGCAACTGGCCCAGAGGTTTGAAATGCTGGGAAATAATCTGTTCATGATTGGTTCAGGGCTGAGGTGGCACAGGGCAGAGGTAACAAACAGTTCCTAGAAATCATATGGGTCACTAGTTCTTGACAAAACATGTGTCCATGCAGACACAGGAATGGTCCTTTGGGGGTCAAAACTAGGGTCATACATTTTCAGATGCATATGTTGGGTGAAGAGGTCGGCATTCTGGTATAGCATGAGGTGAAACAAATAAGAAGAGTACCTGAACACTCCCTTTGATTTGAACTGGGTCAGTTTCTCCACCATTGTAAAAGCAATTAGCTCTGAAAAGTTGAGCCGATATTCCTGGGTCTTGTCGACGGTCTTCAACCTAAAGAGGATGGCCATTTGCTCTATGTAAACTGCCATATCATCCTTCATGCTAAATATTACAACCATCATGGATAGTGTGTCTTGGCTGGCTTGTGTGAATTGGCCCCTTGCTGCAGGGAGTGTGGGCACAGTAGTGTTGTCATTGCCCATTTGCAATTCAGTTCTTAAGAATCTTAATTGAGTATTGATGTTATCCCACATCCTTTACATCTTAGCAATAGTGGGAAATGTTGTTGTACTATCATGGTGTAGGGCTAACATGTCTTTGATGGCCTGCAGTGTGATTTGCACCATGAAAGGACCCTATTGAATGGTGCATGAGGGTGCATGGAGCTAGTCTGCACATAATTCAACCAAATCAGGGCATGGATGCACAGCTGGAACAAGGAACTATGCCAGTTGTGATGTCCACATCCTCATGCCAAACATCTCATATTGCCCTACTATGGCTCTTTGAAGGCACCTTTGATGTGCCCCTTCTATGAGGTTTTTTTCTATTGGATCTTTGCAATATTGGATCCATGATTCCATCCGCATAATCTTTTAATTTTGCTGGGTCATTGGCCTGACCAACCTCTAAGATTTTGGTCTTTGGATAGGCTTTCAACGGTGGCACGACAACTGAAGCATATGACTTATTGGCCAGAAACCTATCAAGGGATTCGTAAATCCTAGCTCCTTATTGTGAATATGATGCTACTTCCATGTCTATGTCTTTTTTGTGATGACTGGTATGAACCCCTTGCAATCAAAACACTCTCACTGAAGTAACTATACTAGGCGCTGAATTTTTTTTGCAAGTAATAGGATATTTTCATGCAAAATGTAGGAATGCTTGAGAGTTGGTAAACTTTAACTCTTGCTAAACGGTATTTATGGACCAATCAAGTCTCAAAATGCATTAAATTTGGATAGCCATTAGCAGATCCTACTCAATCTTTCGAGGGCAGCGAGATGGACACGTTAGGCATGTTGGGGTGCAAGGTACCTTAGAGATTTCAAAAGATTTGGGAAGCATTTAAAGCTTCGAGAATTTTGAATATTTTTTGAAAACATTCTATGCCACCAACTCTGTGTTTAAAACACTTATTTAAAAGAAAAGCGGGAAAACCATAATGAAAAAAATAATGCAGGAAAGGGAAACTATCTAATTATAATACATTAGAGACCCAAGTTAATTGAATAGCTTTAAATAGATTCCATTTATAGGAATCTCTTCAGGTTCTCCTTCTATCGACTCTAGCTTGAATGAATTATTCTGCTTGCACGCGTGAATTTTATATGGGCCAGTCCATAATGCTTCAAATTTAGTATGCTGACCCAGCTTGGCGGCTTTCGCATCCCATTTCAAAACAATTGAGCCTACCTCAAAATGAGGATTCAAAGTCCTTTTATCAAAATAATTCTTAACCATTCCTTGATGTTTAATCAATGAATCATGGGATGTATCCCTCTTCTCCTGAATTTCTAAAAGCTCTGTAAGTCTAACCTGCATGGGGCTGTTTTCCTCAATTTCAATTTGTTTGATCAACTGAAGAGTAGGGATCTCCAAACTTAGGGGAATTACAACTGACTTTCCATATACCAACTCATATGGGGACATCTTGATCACCTGCTTAGGTGTGATTCTATCAGCCCATAGTGCTAGATTAAGCACTTTATGCCACTCTTTATGATGATTAGCCCTTACTCTTTTGATGAGCCTTATCAGATTCTTGTTGGTTGATCCTACCAGACCTTTACCTTGAGGGTAATAGTTAGATGAAGTTTTTAGATATATTCCATGTTTTAAGGCAAAGTTGGATACTTTAGACCCCAAGAATGCTTTAGCATTATCTGAAATTATGGTGTGAGGAGCCCTAGTGATACTCCCTAGAAAATCTAGGATCACATTCTCTGTTGCTTTCTTAAGTGGGACTGCCTCAGTCCATCTAGTAAAATAGTCTGTGGCAGTTAATATCTATTTATGACCCATACTAGACACTGGATTTATCATCCCAATGAAGTCAAGATCCCATTGAGCAAAAGGTTGATCCACAATTATAGGACTAAGGGGCATGGCTGCATTCCTCCTCATCCCCATATAAAATTGGCAAGATTGACATTTCTTAACCAGCTAATAACAATCTGCAAATAAAGTAGGATAGAAATATCCTACCTCACTTATCTTTATGGCTGTGGTCCTTGCAGAAAAATGCCCCCTGATATTCCATGATGCATTTCATGTAGTATTCTCTTAGCCTCAGCCTGTTATACACATCTTAACAATTTTCCATTAGAATTTCTTCTGAAAAGGACTTGTTCAATTAAAACAAAATGAACTCCCTGCATCCCATAATATCTCCTCTTATTTGAGGGAGTTTTCTCGAATAAATCCCACTTTTCATAAACTGAATCCTGTTTGTGACCCAAGATTCTTGATCAACCTCTTGTATCTTTAACACCATCTCCATCTCTCTTTCTGAATCTGCCTCCTCAGGTAACATCTTTTCAAGATCTTGGGTCATATATTGGCACAAATCCCTGCCTCTGACTAACTTGGTGGGTCTGACCTCTACATCATATTCAAAGATATTAGTGATCTAGTTGGCTCTTTTTTTAGTGATTTCTCCCTCTATGATGTATTTTATAACACTTGGGTGAGATACAAGTATCAATATTTTGCTCTCTAATACCATATGCCTGAATTTCTTGAGGGCCTTTACCATGGCATATGCTTGTCTCTCTACAAAGATGTACCTAGTTTCATAATCCATGAGAGTTCTTGAGAAAAAGGCTATTGGGTGTTCTCCCTCCAGCCTATCATCCTTTTGTGTCAAGACAGTAGCAATACTTAACTCTCTTCCATAGACATACATTATGAAAGGTTTGGAGAAATTAGGGTTTTTAAGCACTAGAGTTGTTGAGATAGCCTTCTTGACCTCTCCAAAGGCTTTCCTTCTTTTTGTAGTCCATCTAAAAATTAGGTCTTTCTTTAGCAAGAGTGTTACTAGTCTTATCAAACTTACAAAATCAGATATGAACCTGCTGACAAAATTAATCTTCCCTAAAAAGGACTGAACTGCCTTTTTATTCACTAGAAGAGGTAGGTTCATTATAGCTACAATTATCTCAAGATCTATGGAAACTCCTTCTTTAGATACTATATGTCCCAATAATTTGCCCTGAGGTACAACAAAGATGCATTTCTTGGGATTTAGTGATATCCTAAAATCTTGACATTTCTTGAAGACAGATTCTAAATGATCAAAATGATCATCAATATTTTTTACAAAAATAATGAGGTCATCCAGATAGACCAGGATGATCCTATTTATAAGTTCCCTAAAGGCTACATCCATATCTATTTTAAAGGTGGCTCCTGCATTTGATAGGCCAAATGGCATCTTAGCATAGGAAAATGTTCCCCATTTGGTAGTAAAAGTAGTTTTGTACTGGTCTTCATTAGCCAACCAAATCTGATTGTATCCAGAGAAACCATCTAGTAAAGAAAACCTCTCTTATCCAACCATAGTTTGTAGAATTTGTTCCATAGAGGGCAAGGGATAGTGGTCTTTTAGAGATGCTCTATTTATATCTCTGAAATCTACACATAGTCTTACATCTCCATTCTTTTTCCTAATTGGTACTAGATTTGATACCTAAGTTGAGTGCTTGATTGGAAATATTATTTTGGAATCTAAAAGTTTTTGCAACTCATCTACCATTAGAGGCTCAATCCTTGGATTTATTGGCCTTTATTTCTGTCTGGTGGGCTTAGACCCTTCAGTCAATTCTATTGTGTGCTAAATAATGTCTCTATTGCACCCATGAAGGTCTTCATAGCTCCAAGCTATGACTCTGTCATATTTCTGGCACAATTCAATTAGTCTTTCTTTCTCTTCTTGAGTTGCAAAATTTCTAACTTTTAGCCTTTTCTCGTCACTCACCTCTATTTCAGAATAGTCTGCTTTGTCTACCTGGAACCTTTTCTTTTCCAAGCTTAAATCGTCTAGATAAAACAAGTTTTCTAAGGTGATCAAGCCCTTAGGGATCTTATTAGTCTTCAATTGTATAATTTGATCCCCATATGCTTCCTCGATCTTGGTTTGTAACTAATGAACAAACTCATCTGATTAGTGTAAGAATGAGAGTATCTGAGAATCATTTTCAAATACTTGCCAATTCTCATCATTGTTTGGAATGGTTAGCCTCACTATAACGTTTACTGACTCATTGTTAATCAATAGGCCAGTTGCTAGATTAAACTGTGAGCCAATCTGGGCCATCCTATCAGCCTCAGAGTTTTGACTTCTAAGGACTATCTCAATATTGAAAGCTTCAAAATGTTCTATCAAATCCCAAATCCTATGTCTGTAGGATCTCATTCTCACATTTTTGGCTGTTGCCTTTTCTCTAATTTGCTTTACTACTAATTCTAAATCTCCTTTTACTTTTAGGTTCTTAATTCCCTTTTTCTTGGCTAATAGGAGCCCATATACTAAAGATTCATATTCAACATCATTATTAGTGAAAGAAAATTGGAATTAGATATCCCTTAAAATTTTATCACCATTTGGAGCAGTAAGACAAATTCCTACCCCAGCACCATGTTTACTTCTAGCCCCATCAAAATTCAAGGTCTAGATCTTTGAATCTTGAGTAGTGGGTGCCTCTGCCCTTATAACATTTAGGATTGCCTGGTCCTCATCGAAAATGACATATGTGCCTAGACCAGTAGATTCATAGTTCCCATATGGGTCGCTATGCATCATAGCCAATAACTGGTTATTTTCTTCTTGATCATGCTCAGTCTAGTCGCCTAGCTCTTGAACAAAAATCCTTTCTTCCTTATTTAACATAGCATGATTTGCTTCTAATCTTGTTGTTGGTTCGTTGGTGATATGGTCCTTTGACAGTGGTTCGGATAGAATTTTCATCTTCGAACCGTATTTGGTTCTCAAAATGAGGTGAGACCAGTCAAGAGACATATATCCTCCTATTTTTGCTGTAAAGTCTCTGGATAAACATAAACCAAAAATAGGAGGTATATCTATGACAACTACATCTTGGTTGACAATTATATTGGGACGTGTATAACTACAATGGAAGTTGTTTAATTCTCCCTATGGTTTGTACTATTTTTCCATCTAGCTGCATAACTCCTTTTGTAAGGGTTCATATTTTATTTTCAAAGCATCAGCTATTTGTTTGGGCATCACAGTTGTACTAGCTCCCAAATCTATCAATGCATTATGCAAGAGTTTCTTTCCAACTATCAGAGTCAAGTAAAAAGGCTGTAGTTTGGATTTACTTACTTGTGCTACATCATTCACAAAGGTTGTTTTCTAATGAGGAACTATATCTTTAAGCTTCTCTTTTCCAGTAGGTCCTTCTTTGGTAACAGTACCTTTGGGCACTGTTTGGCCTTGCAGAGCATCTTGTAACAGTGCCTTTTGTTTAGGAATAGCCAATATATCCCATATTGACACTTGTGCTGGAGTCTTCTTCAATTGGTCCACTACATTTATCAGTCCCAAAGACTGAATTTTTTGAACATAAGGATATCTTGTTTTTTCCTGAGTTTGGGTAGGAATCCCTTGATCTTGCACCAACTGAGGTACTTCTTGTCTAACAACAGGGTTTCTTTGCCTTTGAGATGGAGGATTATTCATGACTTGACCATTTACAATTGTGGGCTGCTCCACCATTCTTCCCTTTGACCTGGTGTAATAATCAGATTGCATTACTAGTCTTTGGGAGGTAGACACTTCGTTCAAGAAAACTGATTCTCCATCCTCAATCCATGAGAACAAAGCATGTTATGGGGCTATTTATTCCTCTTGTTTTTAAGGACATTCCTTGCATTTGAGCCACTAAGACTGAATTTTACATACCAAGAGAGTGATAGGCTTGATTGTCACTGGTACTAGCAAACTGACCATCCATTCTTCTTTGTTCTCCCACCCTTTGTTGTAGATTACTGCTAGGACAATCTCTAGGTGTATGAGTATTATTTCAAGGGAAACACCAGGCATTAGTATCCTCCACATAATTATTTTGCCCTGGAACCATCTCCCTATTTGAGTTGGGAGGGATGGTCTGTGAGGGTGTGGGGACTGTGACTAATTGATTCGCTGGTTGATGGTTAGTTTCTTTTGGGGGGCCCTGATATTGGTTTGGTTGGGATGAAAATCTGTTTCCTTGATAGCCTTGATAAGGAGGCTTAGGGAAAGTATTCTACTGTCTCTTTATATTGATCATCTCATTGGAAAATGTCCTTAGGATATTATTGATATCATCCATCTCAGATGACTGAGAAGGGACAGGTTCTTTCGCAGATGATTGACGATAAGTGTACATAGACATAGGTGGGCTTACAGATTTAGGAACTTCTTGAGAAAATGGCAAGGAAATTTCTAGGAACATGGGCATTGGAGGCCTTGGAGGTAATTTTCTAGCATCTATTAAATGATTCTCAACTCTGACCGCATATTCATAAGCCTCTGGCAAAGTGTGTCCTCCCAGTGACTGGATCATAACAAATATATATGAATTCAAAGCCTTGAGATAAAATACTATGCCTATACCTAGTAGTGGTCTAGCTATAGCAAGAATTCTAACCTAGGTCTTTTGAAATTTGGTATTGAAGTCAGTCATGTCTTCCTGTGGTCCCCTTTGAATGGTGATTAACTGCTATAACAAGGAAGACTTATCACCCTTCTCTGCAAATATTTCAAAAAACAAATCTCCGAGCTGGTCCCATGTAGATATGGTATTAGGGGTCAAAGACTGATACCATTCTAAAGCTTTCCCTTTAAAATAAGCTGCTAATAATTTTATGGCCACATTTTGCTGTGTGACATGTATGGCACAAACATCTGATACATCTCGAAGATGTTTCGTAGGTGTTTTTGAGTCTTGCCCACTGAATTTGGGCAGAGCTTTTAGAGCATTTACTGGGATAGGATCCCAAATGGCTGGTGGTGTTGGGAGGATTAAGGGACTACCAGTGTTCCAACTTGCATAATTTCTTGGGGGTATAGGGGCTCCCATATTTGGTATTGGTACAAACTGGTTAGCTCTTCTTCTTGGACTTGTTACCAAAGGTGGCAAAAGAATACCTGAATTTGTATAAGTTTGCGATCTGGTGACTGGTCCATAGCTCTGACTCCTCGTCTCTCTGGTTCATATGGTCTTGAAATAAAATTCAAGACTGGTCCCATCGGGTGTGCTAAAAAATTGTTGATGTTTATAATTGCACTTGATTCTAATCAATAACAATGGGATGTTTCAAGATGTGGGACTTACGTCTTGAAACAACCTCCAGATTTTAGAGAAGCTAGTCTCTTCTGTGTATCAAGTGTGGGGGGGGGGGGAAGATAGAGATTTAAATAGAAATGTAAATGCAAGAAATGAAAACTAACTATGGTGATGCACCTGTGTGTAATTTTGATCTTTAATTCTAAGCACAGTGTAACTATATGTAAGATTCAATTACATCAAAGAGTAGACTATGGCATGATTAATGTAATAGACAAAAACAATAGAAACAGAGGCTCACAGTTTTAGACTACCTTCGTAATGATACAAGAAACATCAACCAAGGCACAAAACTTTCTCTTCTCATTAATTTTCATTCATATAAAAGGCACAAAAACATGCACAGTTACACAAACTTTATAACTTAATAAAATAGAATAAAGGCAAATGATGTTCTTGATCACAACTATAGCAAGCCTAATAATTTTCTCAAAAAATTCTCTCCCCTTTTTTGATCCTGATCCCTCTCTTAATCCTAAGCACTCCTCTTTATAGCCTCAGATGTCTCATTCCATCATCACCTTTCCCACACAATTCTACTCTGCCATTAACTCACAGGGGACAAACATATGACACTTTCAATGTTTGCTGGCCCCAAAAATCTACTTGGTGAACTGCTCCATCTACTAGAATTAACTCTAGCTGAGTTTCCCTCTAGATTGATCGCACATTCCCAAATTTATGGCCCAATATTGAACTCTAATTGAGCTGGAAGTGCCTATACGAGATTCTCTGTTCTGTTGAAATGAAAAAGAACACTTAGTCAATTCCCTAAAGATCTTATTTCTTAGGAGATACTGAAGGATGACACTTGGTGTTTTTCCCCTGATTTATTAAAGACATGCGGCAATTTCTACTTTCCCTATATCCTGCTTAGGAACACTCCGCCTTTGACACCCGTCACAATCTGTTTCTTTGATATTTAACAATTTCAACAAAATAAGACCACCGCATTCCTTGCCTGAGCAACCTTTAAAAAGGAGAAAGATGTATGTGGCAGTCTCTGCTTGCTCTTTAGCTATGCTTGTAGAAATATTCAGGATGCATGTTAGGCTCCTACGGATGGTAACACTTGGTGGCTTCTGCAGACCTTTGAAATAAAACCCAAGACCCACCATGATCTTTATTCAGTAATGAAACTCAAAGATGATCTCTCAGATGTTGACACATGGAGGCTTTCGTGGCTTCTAGAAAGATACGTGGCATTTTTCACTGCTTGTGCTAAGAGTATGTGGCAGCTTCCGCTTCTCTTAGGAATGGAGTAGAAAGGGCTTGGAGAATGACACTTGGCAGCCTCTGCTTATCTTTGACACTTAAACAAAAATGAAACAACACCTTACTACCTTCTGAAAGGGTGATTGACCCCTTTTGGTTTTTTAGGACACTCCTTTGAACTGCCTGTTGAACAAAAAATTGGTTCAAGGATTCAACAATTCAACGGTTCAACATTGCATGTCATTTACACATAACTTGAGATCTTGAACCAAAATATTGAACTAAGGCACTGAACCACCCTATTAGACTTAGGCATTGAACTGAATATCTCCCATATGCTGACACATGGTGACTTCCACATTCTTCTGGAAAAGAAGTTTAGAGCCCTCCGTGATTGCCACTTGGCACTTTTTGCCTAATCCTGATACTTAGCTTGTTGAAACCTTTTGCCAAAAAAAGATGAAACGCGAGTGCCAAAAAAGAATGCAAATGCCGACACGTGGTGCATTCCAATGAGTTGTTGTTGGATATGTGGCACATTTCGTGGCCCTCTTGAAAGTTATGAAAAGTGCTTCGGATGATGCCACTTGGCCTGTTCGGTAACTTGAAAAGTGACACTTGGTGGCTTCTACTTGAATTCAACACTTAGGAAAAAATGAAACTAAAGAATCAAAAAGGGAAAATGAATCCATGTTCAGATGATGCCACTTGGTAGCTTCTGCTTCTCTTTGACACTTAGATATAAAATGAATCAAATGAATCGAGCTCGCATTCTATTTCAAAATTCTGCCGTCACGACCAAGGTATGCAAGAACAAAATCTGCAGTGTGCAACCGAAAATTGAAATGTAACGTAGAGTGAAATTTTTACTCTACATTTCCTACTAATAATTTTTGAGATACCCTAAGTGCCCTATGGAGGGAGAATCATAGAGTTCATAAAATATATCCTGATGTAGATATGTGCTTTGTGGAAGCACTAGATGACCCTTTTATCATAGAGAAGCACCATCCCAAGAATAATGTAGTATAATAAAGGGGTTAGTGGCTAACTATTGAATGATTTGAGATAATGAGGATTTATTGACATACTCTTGTTGTACAGTGTCCAAATAATGTGGAATAGGCATGAAAATAGCTGAAAGGGAAGCTTGATCCACAAATGTACGAGATAGAGCATCAGCCACAATATTATCTTTACCCTTCTTGTAAGTTATTTCATAGTCATAACCCATGAATTTCTTGACCCATTTCTGTTGTGATGGGGCAGAGACCCATTGTTATAGGAAAGTTTTCAAACCTTGGTGATCAATTTTGATGCAAAAATGATTACCCAATAGGTATAGCCACCACTTCTATATTGCATGTAAAATGGCCATCATTTCCTTCTCATAAGTAAAAAACACTAAATTTTTTATAGAAAGGGCTTTACTAGTGAATGAAATAGGGCATCTTTTTTGGAGGAGAACAACACTTAGTCCATTTTTGGAAGCATCATTCTTGATAGTGAAGGTCTTTACAAAATTTGTCATAGCTAGAATAGGTGTAGTACATATAGATTTTTTTAATGCTTCAAATGCACACTTAGAAGCTTGGGTCCAAGTAAAATCATATTTTTTCAACATAGCTATCAATGAAGCTACAATCTTCTCATAATCCTTGACAAACTTGAGATAGTATCTAGTGAGCCCAAAAAACCATAGAGACTCTTGAGTGTCTGAGGATACAACCAATTTGTCATAGCAACTATTTTTTTAGGATCCACCCAAACCCCTTGGGTGGAAAAAATATGCCTGAGATACTACACTTTGTCCTGGCCAAATGTACATTTGAACTATTTTGCACAAAGATGATGGTTAGAGAGAAGTTTTAGAGTGAGCTCTAGATGTTGGAGATACTCATACCATGTTTTACTATAGATGATGATATCATTGAAGAAGTCCAAAATTAATTTCCATAGGTAGGATTTGAATATTTTATTCATCAATGCCTACAATGTTGAAGGAGCATTAGTGAGGCCAAAAGGCATGACCAATAACTCATAGTGGCCATCATGTGTGCAAAATGTTATCTTAGGGATATCATCCTCTTGAAGTTGGATCTGGTGATATCCAAAGCAAAGATCTAATTTGGATAAAAAATGAATGCCATGAAGCTCATCAAGAACCTCATCAATAATATGAATCAGGAACTTATCCTTGATTGTGAGGTGATTAAGTGCATGAAAATCAATGCAAAAATGCCATGATCCATCTGTTTTCTAGATAAGGAGAACTGGGGAAGAATATGCACTAGTACTAGGGAAAATAATGCCTTGCTACAGTAGGTCTCAAATAAGCATCTTGATCTCAGTTTTTTGTTAAAATGGGTAGCGATGAGGCCTGATGTTGGGAGGAAGGCTTCCCAGAAGGAGATGAATATGGTGTTCCTCTAGCCATGAAGGTGGCAATCTCACTAGTGCATACTTTTACAGAATGGTTTGTAGGTCAGAAGGAGTAGTGGAGACTCTTGAGGGTTAAATTTGAATGGAATGGAATTGAGAAATGATGCCATGTGAATTATTCCTAAGAATATTTTCCATATAATGTGAACTTATGATGCTAAAATATTTTATTTTTAATCCTATCAATGTGTGTTTTTTCTCATTATCTAAAACTTACATCCAATTTTTATCAAAATCCCATAAGATGGGTCCAAGTGTGCATAACCACCAGGCTCCCAAAACAACATCACATTTACCTAAGGGAAAGGAAAACATGTTGGAGCATAATTTATAATCTCCAATAGAGATACACACATTGTGAAACTTCCCTTTGTAAGGTAATATGCCGCCATTAACAATCATGACTTCAAAGTTGGAGTAAGGATGGATAAAACAATCAACCTATTTCGTGATTCAAGGGTCAATGAAGTCATGAGTACTACCTGAATCAATGAGTATTATGAGAGGGAGTTTCTTGAAGTAACCCTTGACCTGCATGGTTTGTGTGGTAGTGACTCTTGTTATGGCATGGAGAGAGGTCTTTGGTTGGTCTTCTTAAGAAGTAGGTTCCATAATTGGTTAAGCTTCTTCTAGATCATCTATTGTATCTTGAATATCTTCCCAATATTTAGGTTTAGGTGGAGAGTTCACATCCAATAGGTAGAGCTTTTACTCGACACATCGATATCGCTAAGTGAATTTATCATCACAATTATAACATACTCATTTTTATCTATGGGCTTGCATCTTTGCCTCAGTCAAACACTTGATAGGAGTGGTTCTAGGGGCTTACATTGTTTGAGATCATTTTGGAGCTATATTTTTGAATGGAACAAAATTAGATTTGAATTGTTATTGGGTTGTGATCTTGTCCTCTACCAACTTAGCCTACCCTAAATCTTCCATCATTATGTTGGGTCAGAACATTTTGACCTCAGATAAAAATACATCCTTCAGTCTACTAACAAAGCAACTCCTAAATAATTCATCAGACAATCCCTTTGTGTGATTGGCTATATTTTCAAATTTGGTTTGATATTCTCTTAATGTTCTTATTTGTTGAAGTTCAGTAAATACTCCAGTGAAGTCATCAAAAGTAGTAGGGCCAAACCATTGTAAAATGAGAGGGCAAAAATCAGTCCATATGGGTTCATCATGAGGCTTGGTATACCAACGACACCATTGAAGGGTTTCAAGTTCCAAGTGAAAGGATGCAAATGTAATATTGTTGGCATCAAAAGTATTATGCAAGCTAAAATATTATTCTTCCTCATAGATCCATCCATTTGGATCTACACCATTAAATCAAGAAAAATTAAGCTTCAGACCATGACAATTGTTGGAAGAAGAAAATACAGTGTCTGAAGAAGACTCTAGATGTCATCTATTATTCATGGTGGTATGGTAAAGACTGAGGCCAAATTTTTTTTCATCAAGATCTTTGATGTGGGACTTGAGCATGGAAATTTCATCCTTCATATTTTTTGCTCCTATTCAGGTTACTACCATGACTCAAATAATATATTTTTTTGTCAATGGATAGGAAAACTAGAGTTAAGACACATTTAGTAAGGAAGGTTTTGAATTTGGATGAAAATGGAAGGGCTAAAGGGGATTTTAATAATTTTTTTACAAAGTGGGAGTATGATTGACAAAGGTGAGGGTAGTTTTAGGAGTGAAAATGAAAAAACTATAAAATTGGTCAAAGAGAGACAAAGGATTAGAAATATATGATGAACACAGTGTAAATATTTTGAGGCTAATGGACAAAAATAGAGGAAGTTATGGCAAAACCCAAAAAAAGGGAAAATTGTGAATTATGGGAATTAGGAGTGGAATTAGGATATGGGACCTCAAGGAAGAAAATGTAGGGAATGAAACTTATGGTGTATGGATAAAATTTTGAGGAGCAATGTGGATATAAATGGAAAGATATTACAAAAAGATTTTTTTTTTTCCTATTTCTATTTCTGTTGCTGGTTACTATGCTCTATAAGATACATCTACTGGAAATATGTTAAAACAAGTCTGCAAATATGCTATGGTGATTTTGTGATACTCTAATGGTATTTCTGATAATCCCTTAGTAAAATTATGAAACTGGTAGAAATGGACCCCAAGTTTTAATCATTGCCTAAGGGTTTAAAGATATCACTCTGGCCACCAATGCTATCTAAGTGAGTACTATTCTCTAAAAATTTTAGGCCATAGATTTATCTCTTAGAACTAGCTCTTGGTTTTCCTCACAGATGGGAACTACTCAATTAGGAAGGGGTCATTGCCCATTTCATTGGTAGGTCCCCTCAATGGGCCAGCTACTTTGGGGTTCCTATAGTACTCCTTATAATGAGTTTTAGGGCTCTAACCCAAGCACTTCTCACAGTTATGTGGTCAAGTTTTACCTTGATCTAAAAAACATTATTATGATGAAAAATAGACTTATGTTATAGAAAAAAGTTAGGAATTTTTGATAAAAATACTGTATAGAAATTATATAGCAGAAAAGAGTTTAAACTTTCTAGAAAAAAATTGTGGCCCTGGAAAACACTCTAATACTAGATGAGATGATCCTCCTGCAATAATTTAAAAATGCATAAATAACAGAAATTAAAAAATTGAATTAGACATGAAATAAAACTTGAAAATATTGAATTAATCACATACCACTTTTAGAGGGAAACCTCCTTTGAGCAAGCTCAATACAATAATTTCATGGATGCCTTCAATGGCCTCAACACTTATATATGAATTCTAATCTAAGCAACTACTACTTCCTATGAATCTGGGATTAAAAAAATGCTCATGGGACAACTTAAAAAGCATATGCATCCATAGAAACTACTAAACTAATAAATTAAAGAGAAGATATATCACTACTAAACTAACAAAGTAAAGAGAAGAGACATCACAGGTTCATAACATGGCATGAGTAACATGCCTTCTAACTTGTAAAAAATCCCTCTTCCCTTATAAGTCTATCATTCCACTAATTCATTTTGACACTAGGGAGAAATATACAACAAGGGTAAGAAGATGAATACCAAATTATTAGATATATGATGCTTTGGTGTACATCATTATTTAATGCATTACCAATTGATTTTGGCAAATAACAAAGTAGGTGAAATAGGAGACAAAAGGTGTTATCAATATCACATATCTCATGATATACCTCCATGAAAATTTTAAATGGCCTGAGTTTTTCACATCTAAGTTAACCATAAACATTGAAAATATCCTTGTATACACCTCACAAACATTCTAGTATTAGTTTTTGGTTTTGATTCTTTGTTTCACATAATGGAAATCACTAGAAGGACTTGTCAACCATGCTGCATATGTTTTACCTAATACTACAATCACAAAAATCACATGGATGAAAATAGGGTAGTACTATGATAAATTATAGAGGCTTAATACATTGTGGATAGATTCGCTAAACATGATTAATTTACACCTTATAATCCTACTGGATGTCATGCAATATATAGGACATGACTTAGTTATAAATCTACACAATGACATCCAAATCAAGGTGCATGATTTGCCTAAAGAAGTTATGACTTCACTACCATTATTCATCACTATGTTGGATGCCAAGATAGAAGTGTTGAGGTAAAAATCCCTAAATATGAGGTCAGTACCACCATTGTGGTCCATTTCCCCAAATACACAATAACTAGTGCAACCACAAGTGCAACCTCAAGCACAACCAAAACCAAAAAAATAAGCATAACCATAGGAACTATCCCAATCAATACAATCTCAAACACAAACAAACAAAGGAAATATAAAATTACCAGTAAGGAGAGATTCACCACCACCATCAAAGAAGAAGATATGCAAAAAAAGTCTTGGTTGGGAAATATACATTTCCCTAAAATAGCAATTGAGTCTAACTTGCAACTTGGGAGTCAAGGAGAAGGAAGACTTGAAGTCAATATTCGAATACATTGGTGATGATGTGTATGATCAAGACTAAGAGAAGGAATTATTTTTTATGAAAACAAGTGCACACCTATCAAGTGCATAGTCAGGTAAGATAAGACCTTTGGGTAGATATTACTCAAACTCACCCTCTATCATTGTTGACAATGTAGGGAAAGAAACAACTTGCCATACATAGCTATATAAGGTTCTTGTTATATTTTTTCATAGTTTATCCCTATGCCTATTGGTGAGATTATTGTTCTTGCTATGTTTCACTTGCCTTTGTTGAGTCTGTGAAAGACACAATTTTTTTCGTAATCATTAGATAAGGTCAAACTATGGCATGCATATTTGCTTCTCATGAGTTGGTAGATGAAATATTCCATAGAGATTGAGCTGCAAGATCTTCTATTATGCATTAAGAATAAATGATAGCATAGGAAATACCACCATCACTATCATTATGTAGAGCAAAGATGCATGCCATAGTTTGACCTTATCTAATGATTACGAATAATATTGTGTCTTTCACAGACTCAACAAAGGCAAGTGCAACATAACAAGAACAATAATCTCATCAATAGGCATAGGGATAAACTATGAAAAAATATAAGAAGAACCTCACTCCCACACTACATCCATAAATAATATGGTTGTGTTAATAAGTGTTATATTAAAATACTCTATTTCATAAGGTTCACAATTATTACAATACTAGACTTACCAATACCCATGAAAGAACCTAAATAAACCAATTTACCACAACCAGATATCCAACTAGAAGCTACATAAGAACCAGAGGATATAGATGAGTAAAATAAGACTAAGAAGAAACAAAAAGGGAAGATAAACAAAGAAAGAGAAAGGAGGCAAAGTGGAAAGTAGCTATGGAAGAAGACTAGTGAAAGCAATAAAGAATTGCACAATAGGAACATCACAGAAAACAAGCTACAGAGGAAGAATTACAATAAGCTAAAGAAATAGAGGCTTGAAACAAAATTGTCAAAGAAGCATAGGCCAAGCAAAAACAAGTCGAGGAAGTAGAGGCTCATAAGAAATGAGTTGAAGAAGAAGAAGAGGTAAATAAAAGGAAACAAAAGGAAGTAGTAAGAAAATAATAAGAAGTGCAAGCTACATAATAGAAGAAATAAGAGTTAGACGTAATAGCAAAGTCTCAATAAGAGCATACGGCTAAAAAGGAAAAAACCAAACAAGAAACTAGAGATAAATCCAAGGCTACATCTAAATCCAAGGCTAAGGTGTATGTAGATGCTAAAGCTAAAGCTAAGTATAAGGCTAAGGAAAAAACCAAAGCCCATGTTGAAATAGACATTAAGGATAAAAATTGAAGCCATAGATAAAGCCAAAATAGAAAAGGAGGCAAAAGCAAAGGAAGCATTAAATCATGCATCAAAGTAGAAATTGATGCCACAGGGAGGTGTACATGAAGATACTTCTCATACTAGACTAAAAATATCAAGCCAATGGCTCTAAGATGTTCCCACATCATCCACCTAGTACACCACTTTTTCTCTTCTTTTGGCACAATCTAGCCTGGCTCTTGTAGTGAATATGACTACATCCATGGCCCTTGCTACCAATATACTTGAAACATCTTTATATTTTGCCCAGTTACCAATAACTAAGAAAATTGAAGGAACAATTGCTTTCTAGGATTAAACATCATAGAAGGCTTCAACCTTTGAACAAGAAGTTTTCCAGCTATGAGATGACAATGTAGGATTGAGTTTCCAACTTACAAATGCACATCAAATGATTAATAAAAATTTCCCTACACTTGTTACATAAGTTATTGGTGAAAAAGTGATGTCTAAATAAACATATCTCACATATTTATTAACACAACTCACAAAGGACCTGGTGGATGCATAATAGCTACAAACACTACGAGCTCAAGGGCATAATATAAAATTAGAAATAGAGGTAATTTTATAACTATTAGAGGAATATGAATTTTTTTAAGATATCATTATGAAATAAGCCAAGTACGTATCATAAGGTATGTTTAATTAGAGGTAACACCTTAAAAATTCATTGGATACCACTAAACTTGATTTTAATAATAGTAGACATCAACTTAATTGGTTATATAAATTCATATTGGTATGGTGATATTCAAAATAATGTCTACTTCAGTCTATATTTTCTCCCTCATTTCAGGTCTGATTAATTAGTTAATCAATATGCATAAGACTATTTATTTATCTTCTACATGGGTAGAATACAAAGGACCTTTTAATGTTTCCATTAAGTCTTTTCAACTTCATGGGATTCTCACTAAGTTTGGAATCCGGTTTGGATCACTAAAAATCATATTCTACAATAACCAAAACATAATCTACTTCTATAGGAATCTATTCCTCCATCAATGAACCAATCATATCAAGATTCACATTAATTTCATTTGGTATCTCATCCATGAGGAAGTCATTGATCTTTGCTACATCTAGAAAATAGAGAAAATTGCTAATATATTTATCAAACCCTTCATTAAGAGAAAGTATCTTCATTTACAGGCTCTTATTGAGGTTCAGGAAGATTTAGCATCCTCTTCTTAGGGGTAATTTAATTATACTTAGGTACCTCATCAAGCCTTTATGCTAGGACCCAATTCTACTAACAACCTAAGATACCCATAAAGGGGGTGTTAGTTCAGGTTTTTATTCCATTTAATAGTTTATCCCTACATATGTTTAATTAGATTACTTAGGTGTGTTTTTAGACGATTAAAAAAGATAATCCCACATTCATGAGGAAGTGAGGACATGTTTGCATTTCACATATATAATGTGCCTTCTTAAATTTGTATGGATAATGATGTTTATATTGATATTGTAATCTTTCGATTGTTGACTAATTGCTTATTCCTCGCTCATGTTTGATTTTGATACTACACATGGGTAATTTATTCATGCATTTCACTCTATCTTGTATATCCTCAATTTTGATCCACTCCAACAAAAAATTTCTAAAATAGCGGTTGAAAAAATCACCAAAAGATGAAAGTTACTAAAAATAGTATTTTTCTAAAAATGGCATGGGTTAGTTAATTTAGGTATATTTTGATTTATTAATTTTTTTAATTATGTATGCCAAATATAATTCCAACTTGAGCTTTATTTAAAGACTCTATTGTAATAATTTATACAATCAATGAGAATCAACATATAAGTTTGATTTCATGTAATTTCTGAGCTTATGCTTATTGATATTTTTTCTAAACTAGTATGTGTCTTCATCAAGACCTCATAATTTATCAATAGTTACCATGTTTGAATCATCTCAATATTCCTCTTGAGATATAGGTGTAAAATTTAGATTAGACAAATATTCATCTATGTTTTCAAGGATTTCATTGTCATCATCATCACTATCATTGTCAATAGTTATTTGATCTAAATATTCTATGTTTACTAGCAAAAGAAGATATGATATCTTCTCCTTTTGTGTTTCAATCATGTATGGAGGATCTTTTAATGTTTAGTTCTCATTTCATATATTTGGTGATGATGTATTATTATTATATTTTATTGTATCTCCTACATCATATGTATATATTTATTCTATTGGTATGGCATGTAATGGAGGTAATATGGAGGAGTGAGGGGATTTAGAGTGCAATATAAATCCTTCCTTATGTTAAATTACTTTCCAATGCTTGAAAGGTTTATTATTTTTTAGACAATTATATAAACATCCTTCATCCACAAATTTTAAGAATTTATATAAGGTGGATGGAATTTCTTCCATAGCATGAATCTGAGGTCTGCCAAGTGTAGGTTATAATGCAAATAGTTGGGCATCACTTGAAATATATTTGTTAATGTTTTATTTACCACTATTAAATACAATTTAATTGTTTTGAATATTTGGTGTGGTGAATTATCAAAACCTCTAATGTTCTTATTTGATTTATAATTAGAATGGATATTGATACCAAGTGTTTGAAGATACATATTGTTGCAAATGTTCAATCCTAACATGTTATCTATAAGAACACACTTAACCAATTATTTAAGATTTATACTTGGATAAAAAGTAAGAGATTTTGATCTATATTATGTTGATTAGTTAAATCGTATTTCTTAAATTTGATCTTCACTATCTTATAACATATTAACAATGGATGAAAAATAAGTTGATCTTGCATTGTTTGTTAATTATGTGTCACATAGTGCAGCATATATAATGTCCTTATAGATGGTGGATATCTTGAGAAAATATGATATGTAAATTTTGGTAGGAGTGCTCTTAATTTGATCTATGACATCATAATCTCTAGTTGTAATTAGCTAGTATTTTTCATTACATGATTATATATTCTATCTCTTCATGTTTTGATAGCATAGACCTTAATATCTAATATAAGACTAGGGTGAATAAGAGGCAATGGATTTTGGATATCACCACCATGAGGTCTTGAATGAGGAGGAACTAAAGGAACCATACATTCCCTTTCCCATCGAGTAGTAACTAAAAACATATAAGATTCAACATTTAGGAAATGTGTGTTACTAAGGAGATCTAATATTTCATCATGTTTAATATCATATTTAGTTTTATTACATTTTGATTTATCACATGTCCCTTACTTAAATATGAATGCATGATACAATTTATCTAGAAAACACACAATTGTCCACATGATGGATACAAATGGTAGATACAAATACTTTTAACCCATGATTACAATGTCCAAATAAGGAAATTGAATAAAATCCTAAAGGTGTCAAGAGTAAATGGGAGACAGATGTAGAATATTTTTTTAAGTCCAAATAAATGATTGGGCTTAGAAAAAGGTTTTGCTTATTTTGGATTAGGTATCCTAAAATAGTGTAAAACTAGTGTAGATCTAAATTATATAAAATGTAGTAATAACATATAAATCTAATTTGAAAAAAGAATAGATAGATATTACATTCATAATATTTAAAATTAAAAAGTAGGAGTGGAGAGTCTTTAACTCTAAATTTTGAGCTGAACTCCTACTTTGGTAGATAGGATTATGAATATAGAAATGATAACATAAAATGGTGATAATCATATCTACAATAGGCCAAGTAGATGCTAAAATTAGATATAACATATTATGAATTTATTAAACTTAGATAGGCTAAAATTAGAAAGTACAACTATGATAGATATGGAAATAACAAAGAAATAATGTGCTTAGCCAGTTTTGATTATAACACAATTTTATATTTGAAACAGGTAGGAATCAGACTTGAAGATGATTATGGAACATTCACCAGATTCTAGGTTGAATGCCTCCAGATCTGCAGAGACTAGCATAATCCTTGAATGGTTGCATCAATGCTGTTGTCTGAACTAGACATATGTGTCCTATATGAAATATCTATTGGAAAAGGATACAACCACATGCATGCTTTTGGGTTTGTCTTTGCCTTTGCTCTAGTGCATTTAGATCTAGTTTGTGGACTATCGTTACTCATGAAATTGTAAAACGCTAGTTTTTTTTATCTTCATAGTGACCATGGAAAAAATGGATTAATGAGATCACAATGTCGAGCTGACCCTAAATATCTCTATATCAATGGGCACTACCTACATATCCAATACTCCTAAGAGGGACTAAGAATAATGTAGTTCTCCCATATATGTTGGCTTGTATATGAATCATGCAATATATGGAAATCAAGAACAATAGTGGCATGACTTATAACTTAGAAAATTAGGCTTTTGGAGTGCTCCTTTAGTAATTTAAACCTATATACATGTTTTCCCTATGAATGATATGGAAATAAGAAAAAAACTTTACTTAGTTTAATGCTTGATAGAATAATTTTGATATGTTAACTTGGTATCTTTAGGTATTTTCTAGGCGAGGAATGAATGAGGGTTGATATTTATTTATATCAATCCCTTTGGAGAAATAAATTGTATTAAATCACTTAAGTTTTCCATTAAGATATGATTCATTTG
This sequence comes from Torreya grandis, assembly GCA_037957365.1. NCBI lineage: Eukaryota > Viridiplantae > Streptophyta > Pinopsida > Cupressales > Taxaceae > Torreya > Torreya grandis. The sequence goes on from JARHVA010004968.1 coordinate 415,753, forward strand.
GAAATTAGATGAATTTAAAGCACTAGACACTTACGTCAGAGTAGGACCCCTGTGTTAATGTAGGTATATGTCCTTGACACAAGTGTCTAAGGGAGTAGGAAAATAGGTACATGCTCAAAACTTGTAGAGGCATAAGAGAAGTACATTTTAATCATTATTAGAAATATATAAGGTATGGTTCATCAACATAAGACTAGTTGGACCAAGAGATAAGCCAAGGGGCATAAGATAGAGATGCGAGGCTTTTAAAGGAGGGAAAGGTTTAGAATTGAGAGAAACAAATAGAGTCTATGTTTGCAAAGTGTACAAGACTAAGGTGCTATATAATACATAAATAGTGTCTACATTCCCCCATTTAATCTAGAAATAAAGTTACTATTTTAAAGGAAATGAATGCATACTTAGGTGTGTTTAACACATCTTGCCTTTGCTTGAGTCCAAATTGAGTGCTTTGATTATGACTGACATGCAAGCAAGATCATGTTACAATATATAATCAGTGAATATTATCTAAAATTGAAAGTATTGAAAAGATTGAAGGTTTAGGAGTACACCTACGTATCAATGGAACCAACTTGCCTATTGGTAAGTTGATTTGAAACTATTTGCCATTTTAAGACTCAAAAATTGAGATTAGGACAAATATATATATATATATATATATATATATATATATATATATATATATATATATATATATATATATATATATATATATATGTCCTAATCTCAATTTTTGAGTCTTACAATGACAAATATTTGTCATGAAAGTAGGTATATCTAATGAGATAGAGATAAAGAGAGATATTGGAAGGCACATGCCCCTAAATATATATATATATATATATATATATATATTTGTCCTAATCTCAATTTTTGAGTCTTACAATGACAAATATTTGTCATGAAAGTAGGTATATCTAATGAGATAGAGATAAAGAGAGATATTGGAAGGCACATGCCCCTAACCTTGGAAAAATGGTTACCACCCATAAATTGAGATTAGCACAACTTTGTAACCCAATGATACTTATAATCTAATGAGGTTCGATGATACAATCAATTACAACCTAAAAACATGGAAAGATTGAGTGATTTAATCACCTCAACCATACCAAAAGTGAACCAATTACTATTATAAATTGGCTCAATACAGTCTATAAAAGTCCTTCTTAGGTATTAGTGCATAAAATTCCATGATGTTGTGACAATCCATATAAGAGTTTTAAAACATGAAATGGATTTGGATTTTCCAATATTAGAAACTTATTGTATATCATATACACCTTAGATATGTCTCATGCTAATTTTTTTAATAAAAATGGTACCAGTGTATGGGTTATTTCCACAACTATGAATCTAAATCATATAGCTCTATGTTTTGGCCAATTCATAAATTGTGTAAGTGTGGATAACATGATCCCAAAGCATGTCTCATTATGAATGAAGAAATATGAAAACTAATATAAGTGCCAATGTGGAGAATATGTTTCCAAAACATCCCCCCATTGTAATTTGGAGATGTTGAATTATGAATAAGTGTGGAGAACATGCTTCCAAAGCATACTCCCAATGAATCTAAAAATTGTACCAAGTGTAGATAACATGTTTTCAAAACATTCCTCCAATATAATATGGAGATGCTAAATATTTAATAAGTGTGGAGAACATTCTCCCAAAGCATCCTCCCACTAAATCTAAAAATTGTGTGAAGTGTGGAGAGAATGCCTCTATGACATTCCCCCACTGATATGTCCCCCTTTAGAGGTGATGTAAGAATATAAATTGGTACTTACCTCATCTTAATATAATAAGACAACTATATAATATGTGAATAGAACTATGCAACATATAGAAGGAACATGTCTAGGTAGATAAATCATTAAAGCACATAGAACAATGTGATTGCATGAAGGCCTAATATTCATGATAAATTACATGGCAATAATACAAGCTCAACAATAAAATCAATCACACACACAAGATAACATAAAATAAATTCAAAACACAATGGTTCTAGGTGACTAAAAATAAGGGGAATGTTCAAATGCCGCACAATTGAATGGACATAACTTATTCAAATGTCCATAAAATCAAGAATGACTTTTTCAAATGTCCATACAATAAAAAATTACATATGAAAATATCAAATAAATCAAACATATTCATCGGGCCACAAATAAATGAGCATATTTAAATGATCGAACAAGAAAAAAATATCAAGGCAAGACACTCAAGGAAGTCATAAAGCAAAACATAAACTACTGGTATAAACATGTCATAATAGCTCATGGATCAAATGTGATATCCAAAAATGTCAAGTGCATGGAATATAAATTACTTTATATAATATATAATCATGGATAAAGGAATGTGTAATTACATACGATTTTAAACATGATAATGAAAGGTGATCATCAAACCATATAACCTTTGAATATCAACATCAAAGAAGTGGATGCCCCCAATACCCACTTGACATGAGTAGAGGTAAGGACCAACATAAAAAATCATAATGGATCATGTATTTGGGTATTCCTATATCACACTTAATAGAATGATGACACACATGTGTATGTATAAGTAACTGAATATGACATCCATCAACATGGAACTAACACATAGATATCAAGGAGCCAATATAATATGGAGGTGCCAACAATATTTTTAGATTTTTTTTATGTTTTTGATCTTCTGTGTATTTTGGAATAATGAAATGGTTCTCACGTAATGTATTTATACAAGTGCATAATGTTCATTGGTATTTTTAAAGGTTTTCATTCAAGTGTAGCAAGGTGGTATATGTCTTTTTATAAATTTTCTATAACTATGAATGGTCCCAACCAATTTAGTTTGAACTTTTCTTTATTGTATATTTCTATGTTGGTATTCTTTTTATTTTCTTTTAGTACTACATCACCCCCATCAAATTCACTTGACTGGACCTTTTTGTTATATGCCCCTTTTACACAATATTTATAAACATGTAAGTTCTCACCATCCTCTATGTGTTAAGCACTCCACTCCTCTAACTGATGCAATCTCTTTTCATAGTATTCATTATATTTGATAATGTCCTTAATAGAAACATGAAACTAAGGTATCTTGATTTCAATAGGTAAAATAGCCTTTGTACCATAAACCAAAGATTAAAGTGTAGACTGAGTAGGTGTGTGGACACTAGTTTGGTATGCCCATAAATATAATATCATCTATTGATGCCAATCAATGTTATATCATTCAACTATTTGGCCAAGTATTTTGATGATTGTCTTATTGGTTGCCTCTACCTGGCCATTGCCCTGTGTGTAACAAGGTGTTAAAAATGTATGCTTAATATATTATTTACTATAAAAGCATTCTAACATCTTATTTTTAAATGATGATCAATTATAAAAAATAATAGCTGAAGGTATGCGAAAATAGGAAATAATATTAGTCATCAAAAATTTGCATAAGTCATCCCATGTAGTAAACATAAATAGAATTGATTCCACCTTTTTTAAAATATTATTTAGCTCTGATGATGAATTTGTGTCCACAAATAGCTATTAGATTTACCTTTACAATTAAGTCAAAACCCCATAAGGAAAAAGTACATGATGAAACAATTAGTTGTAACTCATGCGATGGTGCATGATTCAAATTATTATATTTTTGACATTGTAAACATATTTTTACATGTTCAATACATTCTTTTTCCATTGTAGGATAATAATAGACTTGGCATAATAGATTTTGAGATATGTCACGTCTAATAAAATGCCCACTACACTCGCTATCATGCATTTCCAAGAGTGTAGTGTGGGCCTCCTCTTTGTTTAAGTATAAAAGTAATTTTCCATCAAAAATTCATTTGAATAAATTATTTCTAGTAATAACATAATTAAAATCTTTGTGTTTTAATTTATGTTTAACATTTAGTTCAAAATGGTCTGGTATATAGGTTTGATAGAGAAAATTATAAATATCATTATGTATTTATATTACTACAAGTAACCACAAGAACGAACAAGGTGTTCATTTTGTCAAAAGAAATGGAAGGATTTCTTAACTATCATATGGTAAAGTATATATGATCATCATTAATATCAAAAGTCATCAAGGATTTTGCACTTGCCATGGAATCTACATGGCAGTTATCTTTATGTGGAATACTATGAATAAAAAATATATCAAATGTCTCCGTGAGTTTATCTACCATTTATTTATATGATATAAGATGCTCTTATTTGGTTTGGTAATGATTAGTAAATTGATTAACAACCAATTGGGAATCACCAAAAAAATTTGTCTTTTATATGAAGTTTATGTGTTATGAGTAATCTAATGATTGAGCCCTTATATTCAACTATATTGTTGGTGCAAGGATAAACTAATATGTAAGATAAAGGAATGTATTCAGACTTGGGGGTACAAAATACAATGCCAACACCCTTCCTTGTTCTACTTTTGGATTCATCAAAGAACATTGTCCATGCATTGGAAGATATATTATATGCCTCAAACTCATCATGAAAAGCTTTAGTGAGCAAAAAAGAATCTGATAAAGGAGACAAAACCAATTGGTTATCTACGACTTGAACTTTTATTGACTTTTGGGTTACAATTTTTTTATCAAACAATCTAGGCTTCATCATCCATTTTATGATGCAGCTAATTAGGTACATTTTATTCATAAGAAACCTTAATGGATGTTATTTAATAATAACATTAACCTCATTATTGAGTAAATAATACTGTAACTTTTGAGTATAAAAATCAAGGCTAAACATAGTCTTTCCATTACTACATATTTTCATTCATAATCAATTATATGGCAATTGATATAATAGATTGCACTCTCTTTGTGATTATCATCAAATTGTGCTAATACGGCCCCAAGGGCCTCATGGGTCATTGATATGTAAAGAAGTGTTGGTCTATCTAGAATAAGAGGTATAAGTACTAGTGGGTTTTTTAAATATGCTTTGATTTTATGAAAACTTTGCTGACACACATCATCCCATTCAAATTTTATGTCATTTTTTTATCAAACACATGAAAGGAGTTGTTTTATTATCCAACTGAGTAATGAGACAATGAATACCTTAAATTTGACCCTACAAACATTGAACCTATTTTATAATGGTTGGAGGTGGGATTTTTGTAATGGATTTAAAAAAAATTAGATTAACCTCAATGCTTCACTGAGAAATAATGTATCATAGGATATTTTCTGAAGATATACCTTAAATAGTTTTTTGGGGTTTAATTGAGCATTAAAAATTTGAAGCTGGTCAAATATGTTTCATAAATTAGTAGCATGGTCCTAGTGATGTTTTGATTTTGTGGAAAAATCATCAACATAATCCTCAATAGTTTTGTATATAAAATCATGAAATATATGAGTCATATCCCTTTGATATGTGGATCTTGCAATTTTTGATCCAAAAGGTATCACTAAATAACAAAATGTACCCCAAGGAGTGGCAAAAAAAATATTTTGTTGATCTACAAGGTTAATTTTGATTTGGTTCTATCATATGAGTCTATCCATAAATCAAAATGTCTCATATCAAACTCTAGAATCTACAATTATGTCGATATTAAGTAATGAAGAATCATTTTTAGGACAATATTCATTAAAATTATGGTAATTAGTACAACAACAAATGTCCTCATTGGGTTTTATAACAAGGAAAATGTTGGACATCCAGTTAGAATGTGAAATGTCTCTCATAAATCTAGTGTCTAATGTTTTTTAGAGTTTTGTCTTTTATGAATAACACCACCTTATGATGCATTTTTTGTTATTTTTTTGTTTTACCAATGTTGTATATGGATACAATAATATGTACTGCATTACCAGTGATAGATCAATCCCAGGAATATCCTAATAAGCCCAAGAAAAGAGTTGAGGAAAATCATGGAAGACTTGTCGATATTTTTTTCCTTCAACATATTGCATCATTGCAACAAGTAAAACTGGTCGAAGTTCCTTATCCATTCCAAAGTTATATTTGATTTTTTAATCATTTAACAAAAAGACCTCTTTGTGATAATGGTGTGGTAGAAATATTTTTTGATGCATCATGTTGGATAGTGGTATCATTGCTCTCACCAAAGTAAGGATGAATAGAGATGGCATGAGACAACACATTCTTATGATTAAAAGAAGGGAGATCCTCATATGCCTCGAAGTACTCTAGTAATGATTCATCATTAGAGAACTCATCTAATTTCAAAATTTTCAAGGACTCACCATTATCGATTAGATGAGGATTAACCAATTGGTGCTCAGTTATAGAGGTATTAATACATTCTATTTTGGCCTTTTTAAAACAATTTGTAGTGTAATAGATATGTTTGTGTCTAGTAGATTTTTCTAAAAAACCCAAACTCTGTCAGTTTGTATTATTTTTAGGAGAAATGACTTGAGTTATGCCTTGCTCATGTTTACCCAACCCTTGTCCCTTGTACCCATATTTGAACAAATATCGATAACCAAAATCATGATTATAAGATTGAAATGTAGTATTATTGGTTTGTTGGACCATTGCACAATGTTTGAAGGGATTAGTATCCAAAGGACATTATAAATGAATCCATGATGATTAAATTTTAAACATGCATGCAACATATAAGTAACCACATACATTTCATGTTTCTATATCTATCTCAAAATAATTTTATAGTTCAAATCATTTGGCATAACTTGGCATAAAGTAGGTAATGTACAAGGACCCACAATAATATCTTATGTTATTTATCCCAAAATTTATCGTAAAATATTATCAAATCTATTGATGCTCATATTATATGGTATCAAATTTGAAGGTCCGATGCCAAGGAGAGGAAGGATGTGTTATAAATATTGAGCTCTAAAACATTGTCCATAAGAACTCATTTTACCATTTTATTGTAAACACACACCTAGATGTATAGAGACAAATAATTGTTTATAATATGTTAAGATAGTACGACCTCTTTTTCAAAGGATATATTATGCTCGATCTATTTGATGTAATTTAAGACAGAGGCCACATATGGTGGATCAACATTAAAATTGAGTATGGTCATATGCAGTTCATCTAAAAGAACATCGTTGTAAAGGGATGAATGGTGTAGCAAGTCATAAAGTGAAGTTTTGGTGGTACTATCCATAGAATGGGTGGTAACATGACATAGGAAGGATGATTGTTTCATGACCTCTATTTGACACTTTGTAGTGATAGGTAAAAGTTCATTGTAAACATTAGAACAAGGAGTATAAAGGAATGCAGATTTGGAACCCCTTATAGATTATATTGATTTAATTAGGCATGAGATATAACAAGTAACAACCACTATAAGGTATTGGAACATGAAATAATTAACATAGATATCCATAACAAACATGATTACTAGAAATGAAATTTTTTGATTCTTTACAAATTTTAACACTTTGTTTTTAGGATTAATCAAAACACAAAATGTGTTACAAAAATTAAAACTTAAAACCCTAAAGTAATTAGGGTTTTAATCTCAAAAATTAGGTTGACCAAATGTTTAACCCTAAATTTAGAGGTGAACTCCTGCTTGGATAGATATGATTAAGAATATAGAAATAACAATTCATAAGGGTGATAATCAAATATACAGTAGACAATTAAATGCTAAACTCAAATATAACATATGTTGAATTTATTAAATAAAGATAGGATAAAATTAGAAAGTATAACTATGTTATATATGAAAATAACAAAGAAGCAATGTACTCAGCCGGTTCTGATGTTAACACAGTTCTAGATCTAGAAAGTTTTAAATTGAATTCCTCTAGAGCCATGGACACTAGCATCAACCTTGAATGGTTACGTCGACACTATTGTTTAAATCTGATGCAGGGGTCTTGTATGTAATACCTGCTAGAAAATGATGCAACCACCTAGATTTTTTTGGGTTTGTCTTCACTTTCACTCTGTGCATTCAGATCTAGGTAATGGGTTGTTACTCCTCATAAAATTATAAAATATTAGTTCTTCATCTTTATAATGACCCTGGAAAAAAAGGGTTAGTAGGCTCATGGTGTAGACCTGACCCCAAAAACCCTTCTGTCAATCAACGTTGCCTACATAGACAATACTTCGAAGAGAACCTCAAACTAATGCAGTTCTCCTCTATGTGTTGGCTTGTGTGTGAGTCATGTAATGTGTGGAAAGCAAGTATAATAGTGACCTAAATTGTAATTTGAAAAATCAATCTCTTGGACTACTCTTTTAGTATTTTAGACCTGTAAATGTGTTGTCCCAATGACTGATTTGGAAATAGGATAAAATAGGGAAACTTTGCTCAATGGAATGCTTGATAGAATGCTTTTTACAAGTTACCTTGGTCTCTTTAGGTCTTTTCAAGGTGATGAATAAATAATGGTTGATCTTATATTTAAATCAATCCCTTTAGAGTAATAACTCGCATTAAAAAACTTAATTTGACTATTAGGATACATTTTATTTACAAAATAGATGACTTTAAGGTACTCGACACTTACGTCGAACAAATTTCAACAAATTATATATTTTATAAAATATTTTTGTATAAAACCAATAAAACAGACAAATTCGAAAAGATATTTTAACATATATCTAAAAAGTTTGATTAAAATGTAAAATAATTTAAAAAAAAAAAATATTAATATAATAAATATATAACATAAATCCATTTAATAAAAATAATATTAAATTTAATAATATCATTAAATTGCACTCTTATTTTTAAATAAAAAATAATATCAAGTTTATAAATAACATTTTCTATTTATTATTGATTTTAATATACAGGTAAGTCGCATGAATAGATAGAGAGCTTAGAAAAACAATTTAAATAAAATGCAACCTATGTTGTAGCCACGTTACGGCTCTTGTTCTACGTATATAATTGCCTTTCTTTCTAGTTGTTGAGTCATTTTCATGTACACTTCTGGAGTTCTTACATAATGTGCCACGCTTCACTTTACTCCCGTTTTGGAATGTAGATGTTAAATTTGAATGTGATGTGTCGTAAAATGCATTCAAACAATATTCGGAGTCGTCAGTATGTTTGGTCCCACCATCATAATTCTGCCTCTGCTATATACATGCCTTGTGATTTTATTCTCCACTGAGAAATATCTTGGTTATTTGTTGGTGAGCAACTTTCACGATGCGGTGGTTTTTAATATTCGAAGTTGTCAGTATGTTTGGTCCCACCATTATATTCTGCCTCTGTCTGTTATATACATGTCTTGTGATTTTATTTTCCACTGGGAAATATCTTGGCTGTCTGTCGATGACCAACTTTCACGATGGAATGGTTTTTAATATTTGAAGTTATCAGTATGTTTGGTCTCACTATCATAATTCTGTCTCTTCTAAATACAAGCTTTGTGATTTTATTCTTCACTGAAAAATATCTTGACTGTCTGTAGGTGACCAACTTTCACTATGAAATGGTTTTTAATATTCAAAGTTTTGAGTATGTTTAGTCCCAGCATCATAATTCTGCCTGTCTGCTATATACATGCGTTGTGATTTTATTCTCCACTGAGAAATATCTTGGCTGTCTGTCGGTGACCAACTTTCACGATGGGGTGGTTAATATTCGAAGCCGTCAGTATGTTGGTCCCACTACCATTGTTATGCCACCTGATTTTACTCCCCATTAGGAAACATTTGTTTGTTCGGTGACCTATCTTTCTGGAAAACCTCCAAACATGAGCTGTCGTTTCACATCAAACTTCCAGTTCCAAATACGTCAGTGCAATCTGGGGCATCTCGTGCAGAAATTACCCTAAGTGCAAGAATTATTCAGTCGCTCAATCTACCAGTTAAGTTTCCTTCTCACTTTCTCTGCATCTTTTTGCATAATGTGTTTAGGTTTATAAATTCTGTTTACGAGTTTTCCTGGTCACTTTCTCTGCATCTTTTTATATTAAATGTGCAAATAATTGCACTTAGGTTTACAGGTTCTGTTTCTGTTTTCTTTTTGTCAATGGTTCTCAAGAGAGAATGTAAATAGTATGTTAAAAGGCTAACAGTCCTCTAATTTTTTTAGGGGGTCACTGATTTGCCTACCATATTTAAACCATACCAATTACATTTGGACAATGTCCTAATCTGCCCCTCGCTCCCTTCCCGCTTTTTTTGGGGGTCAATAATTTACCTACCATATAGGCAGGGAAATCAAAAGAATGTTACCAGATAAAAATTATCATTCACGAATAGTTAGAGGGATTGGTAATTTGGGAATAAACATAATCAAGAGAACGAAATGAATGTAAATTTATATGTCGAATTTATAGACAGAGAAGTCCAAAAAAAAAATTATAAAACAAAAAATATCATCCAAAAATAATTAGCAGGATAAGAAATTTGGGAATAAATAATTTAAAAAACTAACTAAACATAAATTCATAAATCAAATTTGTAAGTAAAGAATTCAAAAGGATGTTAGGAAAAAAAATATATCATTCAAGAATAATTAGAAGGATAAGAATTTGGAACATAATTCAATACAAATTCATAAATCAAATATATAAAAAATTGAAAATCAATTTTTTAAAAAATTGTATTATTCAATTTTTTGAAGTGACCAACAAAGAGCGGCTAGAACCCGAAGTGGTTGGGTGGTAGGCCCCTAGCCCTATCACTACACCCTAACTCACAATCAATAATTAAAAGATGACCAAATTATTACATTTATTTATACAACCTAAAAATTGAATAATTTAATACTGTCAAATGCAAGAAAAAAAAGAGTTCAATCTGCAAATTATATGCCTCCCAGCATTTAGCAAGTGTTTGGAAGCATATTTATGTAATGTCTACAAAATCATATCTATCAACATTTACATTTAGCAAGTGTTTGGAAGCATATTCTTGTAATATGTACAAAATGACATCTGTGAACATTTTATTGTGAGGTATACATAATTTTAATTGTTATGTTATAAAAAAGGTCAAAAATTTGCTAACAATTAATTATATATAATTATAATTATATGCTCACCACCTTATGACTAAAAAAATTCAATTAAACACACACACACACACATATATATAAATAATTATTATAACAGTTAGGGAGCTATAACTTTGCAATGCCCTTTTGAGAATTTAAAGATAATATTTATACTAATTTTGTTAAATATATAATTTAACAATTTTAAATTCAAAACCCCGAATTCAAAGTTGCCCACTCCACAGACCACTAGGTTACAGAAAGAAATTTTGGATTATAATGGTATAAAAAAAAGTTTGTTCCAAACCAAAATATATTTTTGTGAAAGTGTTCAAACAGTTTTGTCCAAACCAAATGCTTTGAGCCACCATATTTTGTTAAAATTTGAGAGAAGTCCCTTTTAACTTGAAAAAACCAATAACCATATCAAGGATTGATTCGCATAGACCCCTTGATTTTTTTATTCTAGTAACGGAGTAGATTTTGCAAATGAGTTTTGTATGGATGTTGTTTTGGTTTGGGGTTCAAGTTTTCTTTTCTAATCATGTTTTGTATAAAAAAAATATGTGATTTATTTTTTTAGCTTGTAAATATTTATAACTTGTTAAAATTTTTTAAGGTTATATATTGTTATTTTTCAGTTTACTTCTAATTTTGATTTAAATAATATTTTATTATTAGGCGAATGTATTTATAAATAAATTTTTGTTATATTTAGTTTAGTTATTATTTATTTATATTTATATATAAAAAATAAAATATTATAAAGATTTAGAAATTATTTTGTAATATAGTTTTTTTTTTAAGATTTAAAAATATTTTTATCAAACATTTAAATTTTGTGAGAATTTTAATATAAAACTTTCATATATTTTTAGTTTACTGCAATTTTTAATTATATTTATTAAGTTTAAGAATTATTAATTTATCTTCTAATTTTATAGACCTAATTTAACATTTGTAATACATTTGTTTTAGGTGTATTTTCACAACACCAACCTTTTTAATATATATATATATATTTTATCTAAATAAATATGTATATTTCTATTTTTATAAAAAGAACCTTTTATATTATTTTTGACATGTCTTTTTGTATTCATTTTTACAGTATAGTTTTTAGCTCATTATTTTATGGATTGAAGTTGAAGTTCCTTCCCTTAACCATCATAATTTGTACACAACCTTGGAGGCATGGCGAGCAAGAAACATGGGCTGTAATGGGTATTGTTATAATAGTATGGAATTCAATATATTTAAAGAAATTAATTAACCAACCATGCCCCACTTCAGCTCTTGGTTTGAAAGTAGATGTAGGAATGCTATCTACCCATGTACAATGCATTCTATATATTACAACTTATGTTGCTTTAGAATGTAAGTTTTCTTCAAATTCTAACCATGTTTATTACTTCAAATTCTCTTTATTTTTAACATAGAGAAAGTGTATGCATTAAATAATTTTAATTTGAATTCATACAAAACAAGGTTTAAAATAAAAAATCATTGTAACCTCAATCATTATCAATCAATGTATTTGTTTGGGTTATTCTTTAAAATTATTTAATTTTTGATTTTTTTTTAAAATTTAAAATTTAAAAAATTATATATATATATGTATTTAAAATATTTTCCAAAATTCCTTATAAAATATACATGCACCCAATAAATTAGACACCTCTTATTAAAGGTTCATGTAACTTGTATCACTAGAGTTCTCCTTTGTTCATATTGTAAAAATCCATTGTTCATATCCATAAACAAATACTATATGTACTTGTTAATCCATCATTAATGTCCCACTTTTAAGTATAAAGGCTCTAAGTGATATTTTAATTCAAACCTTGACATGCGAGAGAACAAATACAATTGTCATATTATTCATTTTCCTAATGTTAATGTCAAATATGTGTACAATTATCATTAGTATGTTCGAGTCAAGTCTTAATATTTTTTGTGTTTGTGGTTCTCTTTTATATGTAACCATACCTTTCGAGAATGCTTATGATATGGATTTAAGAGAAGAATTAAAAATTAAGGGCTAACTTACTTGAATATTTAATCGTGCACATGAAATATGATATTAACAATCCTCGTCCATTCTCGATAGAAAAAATATAAAGAAAATAAATTGGCATGTGGAAGGAGACAATTTTTGAAAGGATATTACTCATAAATTTTAACTAAGGAAGAGTCTTGTCATGCATTGTGCGAGATTAGAGAAATTGTGGAAGTTTTATTACTAAGGAAGATGGTAGCAAAAGGGAGACCAACCTAGTATGGTAGAATAAGGCATGGTGGTTTTAATAAGGAACATGATAAGGAATTACACATTATGCACTTAGGTGAGGTTGTTATAAAATTGCCCTCTAAGAAAGGCATGAATAATTTATAACGATTTAATTTTTTAGGACCACACAAGGATGCACTTACATAATAGTATGCAAGGATATTGTTGTGTAAGAGCACACGAGGCTAAACTTACATAGGGGCATACAAGGTGAGCAAATTTTGTAAATTCGTTAGGAGGAAGTGAAGTATGAAGAAGTTTACATGAGTATGACTCAACTAGAAAGGGTGAGTTGGTGATTGATAGAGGAACTTGACCTATCAAGAAAGCATAAAATTAGAAGAAAATACAAAATCTAGTAACATAAGGATGTTGGCATGGAATAAGGTCGACATGAAAAGCACCGATTAGCCCTAAGTAGGATTAAAGGTGTGATTTTCAGATCTAAATTAGGGTGATTTGAGGGTTGGATTCCCATAATCATAAACCTCCTTTACCATATGTAGAATGGTATAATGTTTTGTCTTCAAGTAGAGCAAAATTTCTATTTCAAATAATAGTTGATGTTTGTGTAAGGAAGAAAAACCTCCAATGGAATCCTCCTTGTCTATACTTCATACATACAAGGGAGGATTTATTATTATAATATGTATGTAGGATATATTGAATAATGTTGTGTCCCTTGTTTTATTATGTTGTGTTGGTAATAGTTTGTTCATAACCTTGGGAAACTAGAGTAGACTAGGTTTAGAAGGTTGTTGGAATGTTGCAGGTTTGTGCATCTAGCATGTTTCCTAGTAAGGTATATCTAGTTACTTATGTTTTAATCGCATTGTGTGTGTATTATATTGCATGCATGATTGTATTATGTTAGTATGTTTTTGTTGTTATACATGCTCCCTGTATAGTTAGGTTAGGATTATAATGGTGCATGTATCTTTATAATAAGGCAAAGAACAAATAAAATAAGTTTTTTGTTTCCTTGGTTGATAAGGTATAAAGATAAATTTGGAGTTATGTGTGTAAGGAACAAGTGAGAGTCAAATGAACCTCTACGTACATGCCAGTAGGTTATGTCAAATTTTAATGTGTATTGGAGTGGGATGTTCTATGTGATCTATGTTGAACCCCATAATAATTTTCACCTTGTTTGGTCCTCCTTACGGTGTTGGTGATAAAGACATGGAAATGTACAATGCTATGTTAGACAAGAAGAGGATGGGGGTTACAAGACAAGGCCAACATTTTTATACACCATCTAGGAAACAAATAGAATTATTATTTTATTTGGCCTGGTTAATTCTCAAATGGATATGAAGCTAAGATATAAAGAGATATTAAAAATTTAAGCTAGGTATTTCCCTACAAAAAATGTGGTGGCATTGGTTATGTGTATAATGGCATCGATTTATTTACAAATGGAATTTATTAGCACTATCCAATCAATAATGCATAATTTTTTCTCTTAGATTTTTTCCATGCATAGGAGTGAGTGATATTGCCCTGGTGGGACATGATATGATTAGGCAAGATGGTACCAACATGAGATGTGTGCAAAATTGGTACTTCCTTTTGGGTAGTTAAGATTAGAATAGACAAGTGCCTAAGAGGAATGGTTTGTAGACCAAGATAAATGGTATGTTAATCAAGAAGAATAGGTGGAGAACTAAGAAGAAGAACTAAAGAGTTTTAGGCATGAATCTAAATTACATAAGCACATAGGCATTAAGGCTAGTCACATGGGGAATCTGGTTAGTAGCACATGGAGATGTAAAACCAATGAGGTCGCAACATAATTTGGATGGGAGAAGTGAATGTTCCTCAAAGATACAATGTTTTGTTAAGATCAAATGTCATTGATTTTTAATATCATGGTGTGTAGGAATAGGAAGAAGTGCCACAAGGACATAACACATAATTGGTTTAGGGATATATTACCACATGGAAGGAGAAATTTGTTGAGAAGAAGCTACTACCTATTTTTAACTAATGCGTTACATGAGACTAGAGAATTTTGGGGTATGCACAACTAATATAAAGGGAAAGAAAAGGGGAAACCAACTTAGTAAGGTAGAAGGAGGAGAGGTGGCTATAACAAGGAAAATGATAAGGAATTACACATTACTTGCTTAGGTGTATTTATTATAGCATTACCTACCAGGAAACATGTGAACACATAATGAGATACTTGTGTAGGATCTTTCATACTCTTGCCTAGGAACGTATAAGGATATGCTTGTGTAGGAGAATTCAAGGCGATTAAATTTCATAGAGTCAAATATAGGTTAAATATAAATAAGTACATGAAAATTAATTGACTAGAGAAGGCGATCTACTAAATGACAAAGGAACATGCCCTATGAAGAAAGGGTAATCCTGGCATAAAAGATAAAAGTTGGTAAGATAGGGATTTCAACTAAATAATCACTTGACACAAATTTTGGGAAAAAATGTGACATAATTAAATAATTAATTTTCCAAATGTACCACCAATTTCTCCAATTGAATCTAATTCTACCTAGTTGTATACAATTTTACACTTATTTTCAAAATGTAAATCTAATTTCCCTAATATTACTATGACTTCCATTACTTTATGTACTTCTAAAATTTATCTTATTTACCCTAATTTTCACTTAATCACATATGGTAAAAATATTAATGTATTGTAAGACTAAAATAGTATTTATTAATATTTAACTGGAAAAGAAAAAAATAATAAACATACTTTTTTTTCCACCAAAAATGACATGTTACTAGTTGATGAGGCCACCAATTGCTCTATTTTATAGCCTCATCCATACCTAGTATATGTATATATTTTTATGTAAATCCCCATAACCATCCATGACTCATATAAATGAATGAACGAATTTATGATTTTTTATGTGCATTGATATATGTATGTTATGTTATGAATTAATGATGATTTTTTTAATTAGATTATACTCATGTAACTTTATTTAACAAACATTTGAAGGGTAACGTAAGGCTACAGTAATCTTGTTTGGGCACAACACTTACAGGCTATCCATAGAAACTATAAGTTTCTACCTTCAGGTTGCTCATAGCCACTATAGGGTGCTCGTAGCAACTGTAGGATTCCACCTATAGGTTGCTCATAGCCACTACAGATTTTCCACAACAACTGTAGGCTTCCACCTATAGGTTGCTCACAACCACTACACATAACAAAACCATTGTTGTGATCAGATCTTAAGGACACATCCAACTATCTTGGAAATTTAATGAATGATTGGAAAGTTCCATAGTTGTTATATGAACTCCCCACATACAAGAAAACTTGGATGTGCTACCAAAAATAAGAAAGACAAGGACAATGGGAAGGAGATAAAAAGAAGTAAAACAATAAAATAATATACATTATTCTTAACCCAGTCAGGCCTAAAACAAGTAACTTTAATTACTAACCACCTAAAGGTTGACTGGGGTAGTTCCTAAGTATTTATATATATTTTTAGTTTAGTGTTTTTGGTTAAAAGCTAATAAACTACCTTCTATATTTAATAGCAAAACTTGGATCAGATTAAGAGTTAAAGAGATGATAGCAGAATAGTAGAATTGTAGAAGTCATTGCATTCTAAATATTATAATCTTCTATAGAAAATTTTAATTGCTATAGATTTGAGTAATGAGAAGGTTGATTCTGTAAGAAGTTTTTACAAATCTCTCAGAGAAGGATTGAAACTCAATTTTGAATTAGGAAGGGCCCTCTCGAAAGGAGTTGAAATTAAGATCCTGACCCTCCTTAGTTAAGTGTGTTGTGTATGTTGATTTCATTATTAATTTGATTATATAAAGTGTGATGCATGTGTGATTCATAAGTTTGAATTATTTTTGTATTTTTGTTATAATAGTTTCATAGTATAACTATCTAGTGAATTCAATAAAATTTCTTTGTACTATAACTAATAAATCAAATTAATCTATGAATAAATAATGCATATATAGTTATGAAATCTTTGAAAAATATATGCACTTTGGGTTGACAATTAAAGTTAATCAGACTCAAGAATTTGGTATTAACTGGGTAATAAGTCTGCACAATATTTTGGCACCATTATCGGGGAGGGTGTCAATTAATATTTTCTAGAATCAATTATTGCTTTTCAAGATTGATTAATGCACTATCGTACCCAGTTAGTCAATTAAAGTGAGAATACTATAGTGTTTTATGCTAGATGTCTAAGATCCTAGATGTTGATGGTGTCAAACTTTGAATACACTATCCTACTCAGTCAGGTAAGTCGAGTGAGAACACTGCGGTGTCTTATGCCAAATGTCTAAGTCTTTGGATGTTGATAGTGCACAATCTTGAATACCTCTTTACAATCTTATAATTTACTTATTTCATGTTTTTTTTTAGAATTTACTTTCTTGTAAGAGTAATTTATTTTTCACAAAGTGTGCCTTTAATTTACATACTTTCACTTTCTGCCTTTTAGAGTAATTTTCCCACTTTTAGTATATAACTTTATTGATTTCTAGAGGTAAAATTTCAATTCTAATAATTTTTTTATTTCCACACTCCTTTATTCTAATTTTTTCTTATTTTGAAATAACCTCCTAGAACACAAAAGACATTAGTCCTATGCAAGAAGGGAGAAGGTAGTTCAAAGGTGTGGCACAATGTTTATGCAGAGAGAAAGAGATTCCTGAGGGAGATTCCTATCAAACAAGCCACAAGTTACAACTAGGAAAAAACCACAAATACCTATAGCAACTAATAATCTTGTTGAAAAATATACCATAAACTAGAGGGATATTGAAGAAGGAAACACTACAAACATAAGGAAGTAGCTTGTAGAAAAAATACTATTGGCTTTGAAAAAAAGAAATAGAAGTAGAGGAAGCATTAGTTGAGTTAGTAAGGAGAAACGAAGGAGAAAAACTTCACAAACCAAACACTCTAAAGAGTAACATCAAAGTAGAATTTCAGCAAGGCTTTCTTGAACAAATCAAATAAAGCTCAGGAGAATCTTTAGATTTCTCATTTGATAGAAAGACTATGGATCAACAGATAAACATTTACTATCATGTTATTGAAGGGACTAATATATATTTTGAAGATGTGATCTTGAGTGCCTTTGGTATCCATATCACAAGAAAAAACATCATGAATGGAGGAGTACATGACAACAAGACTCTAGATACAGTTACTTTTGAATTTCCTATTCTAGATGCAACAAGTGTAACATAAATGAAAATGTTCCACTCTCAGTCTTGTCCAATTTTAGAGGTACATTATCAAAATACCCATACACCTTTTTGTTTGAATTTGATATCCTTTGTATAAGTTATGACTACAGGTAGGATGAACAGAAATTGAAACTTTTTCCAACCACTCTCAGAGGCTCAACACTTCGTTGGTTCATGGGACTGGGTAGTAATTCAGTCCACACTTAGGAGGACATGAAAAAAAAATTATGGCTAAGTATCAGGAATATGAACAAGGAAAAATTATAGAAAAAATGACATCTTCAGGATGACTCAAGAAGGGGACAAATCTTTGGAAGACTATGTTGAATGGTTCATGTTCTGTGTATAAAACTTCAAGCAAAGTGCACTACGAGAAGAACCTCTAAAACTCATCTTCCTGAAAGGAGTCTGAGAAGATTGTTCAAAATTCTTGGACTTAATGAGTGGGGGATATATCTCCCAACTGCCATTTGTAGACATCAAAGAGTTGAGCAAGAATTATTTAAGATCTATCATAAACAAGGTCAGAAGCAGAAAGCTTTCATTGGCAACTGCAAGTGACCTATCAAAATTTTAAGTTAGTAACTTGTTATAAGATATGAAATAGGATATCATTAGTCACTTGGCCACCCAACTAGATAGTTTTCACTCAAGGAAAAAACAAGCAGTCTTGGATCAAACTTTGACTATCCATTATTTAGATTGTAAGAAGCAAAAAATAGATTGTAAGTGTCATGAGGTTTGGTATAAAGTAGCTAACATCATAGCTGGAGAACTAAAAATAGTGGAGCTACACACTTTAGGATGATATGGGGACTAGGTTTTTTATGTTACATAAAGAAAGTTATGATTTCAATGACCATTTTATCTAGGTATGGGACAAAATCAACCTTTTATAAATTCTACCTCTTTTTCATAATTTGAAAATACTACTCCTAACTGGACTAGTCCATAGATGAATGTCTCACCTCCTAATTCTAGCTAGAAGCCACATTAGATAAGCTACCCTACCACCTCCTGGTAGCCTCCACAAATGTATCCTCACCTTGGATACAAGCTTGTCAAATACCCTAGTGACAACAACCGTAGAGACCTAATCAACTTTGGAGCAACTATTAAGGAGGATCCCTCCACAACATCAACCATAACCTCCTGATCTTATGCCCAATACACAATTTAAACTCAAGCCTAATCAGCTCCCTATCTAACCCATGTAGAACCTTTCAAATAAGTCGATTCAACCAACATTCAATACTGAACCTGTCCAATACCCAACATATATGATGAACATTAATGAAGTTTACCTATGTTCAGGGAAAGTTATACCACCTTTATCCCCACCCATAATAATGGATTCATATCAGGAAACTTCAGAAGATCATGTTAACTCACCTTCACAACCCCAAGAACTCTCTAAACTAGTAAATAAAGATATTGATGAAAAAGCCCCACCATTTTCATAACATCTTACTCTTTAGTGCCATGCAATTGAGCTTGAATTTGATTTCATAAGACAAATCAAAAATCTCTATATTAAAATTCCCTTCTTCCAAGCCATCAAGGATGTGCCCATATATTCCAAAGCTATTAGATACTTATCTCTACGTAAACTTGAAAGGAAGAAGAAGGATCTTAATACAGTGCATGTAATTGGCCAAATAACAAACATTATATTAGGAAAAACCCTACCAAAGAAATATTCAGATCTAGGATGCCCAGTAGTAACAGTGTAGATCCATGATCAATAACTATCCAATACATTGATATACCTAGGGGTTGTGATAAATGTAATGACAAATAAAATCATGAACAAACTACAGTTGAATAATATTTTTCCCACATCTATAATGTTGCAAATGGCTAACATGTCTACAGTAATATCATCTAGATATATTAGCAATATAGAAATGATGAAAGCATTCTCACGACAAATTGAAATCTCTCCAAGAAAAACATTGCTTATTAATAGAAAGTTCGAGTCAAATGATGAAAAGTGTCTAGTTAGTATGTTGTATGCAAACCAATGTTATTTTACATGGGATTATAAGGATATGTAAGAAATCATCCTAGAAATATGTAGACATCATATCTATATTGAATAAGAGTGCCAAACAATTACACAAACACAATGTAGGATGAACCCAGCTCTTAGAGAAATAGTCAAAGTGGAATTGTTGAAACTCCCGACCAATAGATTTATATATCCCATCTTAGATAGTGATTGGGTTTCATCATTGGTAATTATACCAAAAAAAATGAAGAATAAAGTGTATGTATAGAATATAGTGAACTTAATACAACAACCAAAAAGGATCATTTTCCTTTACCCTTCATTGATCAGGGGTTAGACACATTAGCAATAAATAAATATTTTGGTTTTCTAGATGGCTTCAGTGGTTACAATCAAATTAGCATTGCTCTTGAAGATTAGAAGAACACCACCTTCACTTGTCCTAGGGTACTTATGTTTATGTTGTATTACCTTTTGGGCTGTGGAATGCTTCTACAACATTCCAGAGGGTTGTCTTGAGTATCTTTGAAAATATGGTCAATGAATGTGTAAAAATCTAAATGAATAACTTCATTTTTTATGAAGAAACATCTTATGAGTGCCTAAAAAACTTAGATAAAGTGTCACAATGCTATCAGGAGCACCATTTGTCTTAAAGTCACAATACATGTTACATGTTTATGATAGAAGACATTGCCTTAGGTCACCATGTATCTACTAAAGGAATTAATGTTGACACTAAAAAAATAAACATCATAAAAAACCTACCTATTCCTTATAAATAAAAATATGTCAAGAGTTTCTAGGACATGCTAGTTACTACAAGATATTTATCAACAATTTCATCAAAGTAGCAGAACTATTGTTCACTTTCTTGATTAAAGATGTTGAATTCCTTTAAAATCTTATCTATGATACAACCTTCAAGCAATTTAAGGATTTATTGACCACCACCCCTATTCTACGTGATCCTAATTGGAAGCTTCCCTTTCATATTCACATAAACATTTTAGGTACTATCCTAGGAGCTGTGCTACACAAAAAATAAGAAGCACTCAATTATGCTATATATTTTCTAAGCAAGAACCTAGAAATAATAGAATTAAATTACACAGTTACTAAAAAAGAGTTCTTGATAGTAGTCTATGTTATCAACAAGTTTCATCAATATATCATGGGGTATCAAGTCCTTGTTCATACAGACCATACAATCATTCGGTATCTTATGAACAAATAGTTGTCCCAATCAGAGTGATAAGATGACTGATCTTATTATAAGAATTTGATTTAACCATTATAGATAAGCTTGGTAAGGATAATGTTGTGGTTGTATTCTTATCATGTCTATAATCCCCTTAAGAAGATATCATAGTGGATGACTCATTTCTTGATGAGCCCATATTCTCCCTCACCCTTACCACACCTTGGTATGCTAATATTGCTAACTACCTTATCACAACATTACATCCACAATACTTCCTCTCTAAACAAAAAAGAGATTTGATTCAGAAAAGTGGTAGATATTCATGGATGTCTGGATTTATTTTATATACTGGGCTTGACTCCATCATCAGAAGATGTCTCAGATAAGACAAAGTTTAAGATATCCTCAGACCTTGCCATGATGAACCCTATGGAGGGCACTTTTCAGCGAAGCATACAATCATAAAAAATCTTGAATACAGGATATTATTAGCTCTCACTCCATAAAGATGCAATAAGGTATATTTTTCATTGTGAAATATGTTAGCATATGGAGAGACCTACACGTTCAGATGAGATGCCTTTATAGCCTCAAATGGTGCTTGAACCATTTGAAAAATGGGGCCTAGACTTTTTAGGACCTTTTAATCTAAAATATAACAATAAAGAGTACATCCTTGTATGCACTGACTATGTCACTAAATGGGTGGAAGTAAAGGATCTTGCACATACTAGAGATGAGAAGATAGTAGATTTATTCTATGAAGAAATATTCACAAGATATGGTGTGTCACAAGAAATAGTCACTGATCAAGGAGCTTAATTCACTTCTAGCTTAATTACTACTTTGGTACAACAATATGAGATTAGACATAAGAAATCAACTCCATATCATCCATAGTCCAATGGACATGTGGAAGTCACTAGTAAGGAGTTAGAAAATATTTTGACCAAGACTATTAGTATGTCCTATAAGGATTGGGAGGCTTGACTTCATAAAAGTGTTTGGGATTACAGAATCACATGGAAGACTAATATAGGCTTCACCACATATGAATTGGTTGTTGGACATATTTTCATTGATGTCAAAGGTCTAGCATTATTGGTGATAAAGGCCCCATTGCATTTAATATTATTTGTAATAAATATATCTTGGCTAATATGAGTTAATATTTATTTAATATTAATGAATATATTTTTGGTTGCATATGAGACAAAAGAAGGGCACATGGAGAAGTCAAAGAGCCATGGGATAAAGACAAAAGAAGGATGGGGCACATTTTCTCATGAAGAGTCATCTTGGGGAATACCAAGAGTCACCAAGTGAAGACAAAAGAGTAAGGGCACAATTTTTCATGAAGGTACACTTTAAGGAATACAAAAAGTTACCAAGATGAGGACAAAAGATGGAAGGACGTTTTTGGTCATGAAGGGTCACCACAAGACTTTTCAAAGGCTTGAATATGAAGGTTCATACAAGTTTAGTGCCATTTTCCATGATAATTGAAGGGTCACAAAGGGGGAAGGCCAAAGGTCATTTGGAAAGCTATAAATAAAGGCTCGAGAAGCCATTTGTAATATGAGAGATAGAGGTTGATTTGATATTGTAATATCTAGCTTAGAAGAGCAAAGGTGAGAGATAGGAAAGAGATGTTGTATTGATCTATCATTTTTTGAGATAGAAACATTGAGAGATAGGTGTGTGGTATACACAAAGGGGTTAGTGCTCACGAATTGTTGCTGGGTTGGTGCTCGGCAAAGGGATTGGTGCTCCTGTGGGTTGGTGATCATGAATTGTTGCTAGGTTGGTGCTTGGCAAAGGGGTTGGTGCTCATGAATAGTAGCTGGGTTGGTGCTCAGAAAAGGGGTGTGGTGCTCTTGTGGGTTGGTTCTCATGAATAGTAGATGGGTTGGTGCTTGGCAAGGGGGTATGGTGCTCTTGAAAGCTTGGCTTGCGAATATTGTTTGGGTTGGTGCTCATTCATATACTTGAGATTGTTCTCCATGGTTTTTCCCACATTGGGTTTCTATGTTATATCTGGTGTCTCTCTCTATCTTGTGTGGTGTTTATTGTTTGAGTTTTATTGCATATCTTGAATGTTTGATTAAGTGGAATTTGGTTAAAGGAAATTTTTATAATATATATGATATACTGATTCACCCCCCTCTTAGTATATCTCGTGCTTAATAATTGATATCAGAGCAGGTTCCTTCAAAAAGGGTTTAACAGCTTGAAGGTAGATCAAAGAAAAGCATAAGATGGACAAGCAGCTAAAGAAGGAGAATCAAGAGTTAAAATGTATGGTTGATGCTCTTAAGGAAAAGGTGTGTATCTTGGATTCTAAGTTGGCTATAGAAGTAAAAGAAAATAAGATATTTATTCAGGATCTTAAGAATCAATTAGAGGTTGCAAATTCAATTTTAACATCAAAATAAGAAGAGTGTAATCATTTGATGGATGAGTTAGGTTCTTTAAAGGATAATCATGAGAAGCTTATAATCAAGGTTGAGAAAGATCATGAAATATTGGTCCAAGGAAAGAAGGATGTGAGTTTTGAAGGCAAATCAAAGAAGTCGATCAGGCAGCCCAATGCTTTTAAGTTTTCAAATTCTTTTCATGGCTGTTGTTTTGTTTGTCATCATGTTAGCCATAGGGCAAGAGACTGTATGAGGAGAAGCAATCAGTCAAAGGGAGATCTCAGTCACATTCAAGAAAAAGGTATGAGAAATATTGTTTGTTTTTGTTGTCATAAGGTTGGCCATATTGCTAAATTATGTCAAAAGAAAGTAAAGAGATATTCAAGGTATGTCAAAGGATATAGAGCCCCTAGAAAATATGAGAAAAGACAAATTCAGGTTTGGAGACCTAAAATAGTAAAGGTTGATCAAGTTGAGTTTAAGAGTGAAAATGAATTACTTGCTATAGTAGATAAAGAAGCAGATAGGAATGATTGTGCATAATCTTTTGTTACATTTGAGCATGAGCTTTGTCAAGATAAGATAGTTGCAAAAGTTTAGAAGATGAAAAACATCATAAATGATAAGGTTAGTAGGTCAAAAAGGTTAAACATGCTTAAACGGATTCTAAAAGAAAAACACAAGAAGATCAAGGAAGAAATAGAGGAGATGTGGGAATCTCCTGAGATTTGTTTCTAGGACCCTTTTCTGTGGGGTGTCTCTTCTAGGCTTCAAGGAGACACTTTTAAGAAAAATTGAAGCATGGTGGATGCGATTGGGTTTTGGCTATGTTGCATGACAAGAAGGTGAGTTGGCAGATTAATTTATATCTTTTGAGGGAATAGATTTTTGAAGAAAATTTTGCATCAGTATTATGGTTTGAGGCTATTAGAATGATTCTTGCATATGTAGTGTTTAAAAATTTTAAAGTGTTTCAAATAATTATGGTCACAAGAAATTAGAATGTTGAAAAAGAGCTAACAGTTTCAGAAAGAAGGAAAAGAATACTCATGCAAATTAAATGAAGAAGGATCAAAGTTTCAAAGCTCCATTCATCAAGAAGAAGGATCAGAGTTTCAAAGCTCCATTCATTAGGAAGAAGGTTCAGACATGTTCATGGTAGAAGAAACAACATGAATATTCTATGTTGGTGCAAATATATTTGCATGTAAGAAATAAATATCAGCCATGGTTCGTTGATAGCGGATGTTTGAGGCATATGATAGGAGATAAGAGTAAAGAAGATCAATGGTGGCATAGTGAAATTCGAAGATAAAACCACTGCCAGGATAGCTGAAAAAGGTATTTTAAGTTTGGATATTAGTAGAACCAAAGCTATGAATTGTTTTGTAAGCATAATCTTTTGAGTGTAAGTCAAATATGTGATTAAGGATACACCTTAAAGTTTCATGTGAAAGGTTGTGAGATTAGAAGAAAATATTCAAATAAGTTGATTGCAGATTCTCAAAGGACAGGTAAAGATTTATATGCATTATCATATATCTTCTCAAAGGCACAATCATAGGACACATTCAAAGATCTACAAGAGGAGTTGGGAGTAATTTATTTTACTTCTTTCCATTGATGTTCAGCATCAGTTGAGGGGAGCTAAGTGTTAGCTCTAGGTAGGCCCTTTGCCATTAATGTCAAAAGGGGAGAATAACAGGTACAGGTGTAGGTGTAGAAAATAGGTACAGGGAATAGGTACAAGTTGCTATAGTAAGGGGGAGTTATTGTATGTTTTTAGATGACAGTATGTGCAGTTGACAGGATGTGGTAGTTTAAGGATTGAGGTTGCCATCAATGACAAAGGGGGAGATTGTTGGAAATATTGTCATTGATGTCAAAGGTCTAGCATTATTGGTGATAAAGGCCCCATTGCATTTAATATTGTTTGTAATAAATATATCTTGGCTAGTATGAGTTAATATTTATTTAATATTAAAAAATATATTTTTGGTTGCATATGAGACAAAAGAAGGGCCCATGGAGAAGTCAAAGAGCCACGAGATAAAGACAAAAAAAGAATGGGACACATTTTCCCATGAAGAGTCATCTTTGGGAATACCAAGAGTCACCAAATGAAGACAAAAGAGTAAGGGCACAATTTCTCATGAAGGGACACTTTAAGGAATATGAAAAGTCACCAAGATGAGGATAAAATATGGAGGGACGTTTCTGGTCATGAAGGGTCACCACATGACTTTTCAAAGGCTTGAATATGAAGGGTCATACAATTTTGGCACCATTTTCCATGAAGATTGAAGGGTCATAAAGGGGGAAGGCCAAAGGTCCTTTGAAAAGCTTTAAATAAAGGCTTGAGAAGGCATTTGTAATATGAGAGATAGAGGTTGATTTGATATTGTAATATCTAGCTTAGAAGAGCAATTATGAGAGATGAATATGATTTGTATTTGTTATATCTAGCTTAGAAGATCAAAGGTGAGAGAGAGGAAAGAGATGTTGTATTGATCTATCATTTATTGAGATAGCAACATTGAGAGATAGGTGTGTGGTATACACAAAGGGGTTGGTGCTCCTGTGGGTTAGTGCTCATGAATTGTTGCTGGGTTGGTGCTCAACAAAGGAGTTGGTGCTCCTATGGGTTGGTGCTCATGAATAGTAGCTAGGTTGGTACTTATCAAAGGGGTGTGGTGCTCTTGTGGGTTGGTGCTCATGAATAGTAGCTGGGTTGGTGCTCGGCAAAGGGGTATGGTGCTCTTGCAAGCTTGGTCTGCAAATATTGTTTAGGTTGGTGCTCATTCATATAATTGAGATTGTTCTCTGTGGTTTTTCCCACATTGGGTTTCCACGTTATATGTCTCTCTCTATCTTGTGTGGTGTTTATTGTTTGATTTTTATTGCATATCTTGAGTGTTTTATTAAGTGGAATTTGTTTAAAGGAAAGTTTTATAAGATATATGATATACTGATTCACCCCCCTTCCCCTCTCAGTATATCTCATGCTTAACATTGATCTATGGGAAGAAACTTATTTTGTTAATTGAATTAGAGCACAAGATCTTATAGACAACACTATCACTTGGGATGGATATATTTGAAGCACAAAAAAAATACTTATGCAATTAAATGCCTTAGATGAATACAAACATCACATATTATAAAACATAGAAACTATACAACACCAATGGATTGGATTGAATGATAGGTAAATTAAGACCAAGAAATTCAATATAGGAGATTGGGCCCTTGTTTTTTATTCAAAATATAAGGATCACAAGGGCAAACACCAGACCAGATGGCTTGGTTCATTTGAGATTGAGCATGTTTATGACAATGGAGCAATGTAACTTCAAACCATTGATCCGATAAGATTCCATCTAATGGTAAATGGCCACAGACTAAATTTGAATAAAAAACCACTCACTTAGGAGGAGTTTACCAAGCACATACACATGAAATTACAAAATGGATACAATGATGTGTTGGATCAGCATGATGTCTCACCCAATAACGGGAGAACCAGCCAAAACATAGATGAAGGAGAGGAGGACATCTTAACCCTCCTCTGGCATAAAGACTGAGACCTTCCCTTTGTCCTTGACCAGTCATCCTCATTACTAACTTGGTAAAGACTGAGAATGAACATTCTAATACAGACACTAGTTAGATTCAAAAAAAGAAAAAGAAACCAACAATGAAAACTTTTTTTGGGCATTGTTGGTAGTTTTTGGATAGAAAATTAGCATGCTAGCTATTCAAAATTGTAAAATGGGCCTAAATAAAAAACCAACTCATTATCTATTTAGGGGTAAAAACAAAAATGAAAAATAAACAATCATTCTAATCAAAACTATTCATCTTCCTCTAGATGCTATAGTATCTTTTGTAGCTACTGCAAGCACCTTACCCACAGCTAGACACAACTTTGCATTTGCTATAGACAACATATCTGATTGCTACAAGTATACCCTAACACCTCTCTAAGCACATACATGATAGTTCTTCACAAACTATAAACTATGGCCTTAGCTATGAGCTTTTGAGTAATACATGGAAGACACCTAACAAGATAGAGAAGTGAATGAGGATTCTAGTAGACAAGTCAAAACCTTGATCTGACTTAGCTCTGAATAACTCAAAAAATTTTACTAGGCATAAAATTAATAGGGAATAAGATAGTATAAAGACAAATCATTAGCAAGCTCATGTAGAGGAAGATCACAAAGCAATAACACCCTCAACTACCCTATTTCATGTTCTTACAACACCTAACTTGGTAACACCAATCTATAGTAACCACTTAGTGGCAGGAGGGAAATAATCTCTCATCCAACTCCAAGACTCATCGTGCAGGCTATCATTATAACATGCAGGTGAGTTGAGGGTACTATAGACTCCTAACATTTTATGATCTCACAATTACTCAAAAGGTGCCCACTTAAGTTTAGTTATAATTACCATCATAATCATTTCAATCCATCAACCACTTGCATGTAAACACTCACATGCAAACCCTCGACATAATCCTAGGTAAACCATTAAAAAAGTATGTCATATATTTTGATCATAGAAGAGTATTTATTATTTTAATATATCATGTATGATATTGAAAAGTATATTAAATAATTAACATGTCATTCATTAATACCTTTCAACTCACACTTCAACCCACATGATGACATCTCACCCCACACTTATATCCATAATCATGACCCCATTGTATCTCTTCCATTCTACTCATCCGATGTTACTTAGGGACAAGTTACAACTCACATGGGAGGGGGAGAATGTTTTGGGAAATAATACCATGTACTACATGATCCATATGTGTTGGATTAGATGCCATAATGACACCATAATAACCTATAGGTAAAATAATCACTTTCATTATTTTCCCTTACAAGTACAATCATTCATGCAAAGCTAATGGATGCCATTACTTACAACCTATAACCTAAAACCTACAACCTACAACCTGTAACCACAAACCATCATTATTAAACAAACCTTACTTTACTATAGACAACAATTTAGAAGCTAAACAGAGTGTGTTGTCAATTATCAGTTGAAAGGATTGACATAAAGTTAAACTTAGAAGAATGGGAGGGTGACCTGTGAGAAGGAAACTCATAGATCATAGGAAACTTCAAGGAGACTCAACCTACCTAAAGCCTGGAGGGAAATAGCCTCATACATCATTAGATATATGACCTATGAAAGAAGGTACTCTCTAATTTATACTCTATAGTTTAAATTTTTGAATCACTTAAGGTATGATAAAACCATTAATATTCCAAATCATCTATGGAACATTATAAAAAGGATGTCCAAAGAGTACCAGAAGGGGATTTAGAAAACCCTATTTCATCATGGCCTAATATGATTGATAACCAAACATAGAATAAACATTGGTAGACCTAACCTTAGTTGGGAACAATTTCTAACCTTATGGAATATTGAACCTCATCAAGAGAAGGGAAATGGGGAACATGCCCAATAAATTACACAAGAATATGATGCAAGCACTAGTGCTACTAGATATCTCGTAGCTACTAAGGGTCCATTTGAAATTGCTATTTTAGAAGGAGAAGAAAACTAGTCCTATCTCCTAATCACATAGAGGAGGATAGTCTACCCACACAAGCTAAGTAGAATATTTCTTCTCTCATTATTCCCACTATCTCCTCACTAAAGATTGATCCTTCCACCATGGCTCATTTAGAGCAAGATGAAGTTCTTCTATCAACTTATATATAAGAAGAACAAGTTTCAATAGCTACCCCTCCTAAAAAAAAGATGAAAAGAAAAAAAACCCTCTGTATCAAGAAGGAGACCTCCTCCTAAGAGATCTTAGAGAATTAAGAAATAAAAGATAACTATAGCCTCCTCACCCATAGATATCATTGATGATGAAAAGGGAAAGAAAGAACACATGATTTGAAAGACCCCTGATGGGTTTGATATTGTTGAATGGTCTACTGAAGAGGAATCTACCAAAGAAGAAGAAGTATAGTCACCCAAGCCATCCAAATTCACTGAGGAAGACATGGATCTCCTTAGACACATTGGGTACATAGAAGAAGAGCTGATAATGACAGATCAACATGCAGTAAAAGAGGAATTGATTGAATAAAAGACAATGGAAGAAGACAAAAAAAAAGAGATAGTTCTTCATGACCAGTTGTTCCAAACCTTAGAGCAAGCTATGAGAGAAATATATAGGCTGAGGAATGAGAAAATAGAGTTGAAAGGTAAGAGAGGCTTCGAAACACTTCTGGGGGCAGCAAAATTTGTAGAACCATGTATGGAATTAGAAAGGTTATTAGAGGGACCTGTAACAACTTCTTTGGAGGAACATGTAGCAACTTCCTTGGAGGAACCTGTAGAAATAGATTTCTTCCTCTACCTACTACAAAAACATCTACAACAGAAGAAGATATTGATGTAGATCTTTCAGCTGACACGCCTATAGAAACTGATCTAAATTTTCTTAAGTAAATATTTAGTGATGATGAAACTTACTACAAGGAGTTGGTACAAAGATTTAAGGTATATGTTGAAACAAGAGAATAAGAAGATGAATTAAAAGAAAGACTAGAAATGTTTGAAACTAGGATCAAGTATTTGAAATAAAAGATTAATAAAATGCATGAAACCATTGAAATGTTAATGGAGTGCAGATCAACTTTTAGGGTGTATGTTGTCTACTTAGAAAAAATATGGCTTAAATTCAATTATGACATGATCTATAATGATCAGTCCTAAATGGTTTATGGTCTTAAATATTTCTTTGAAGTTTATAGATATACTAACTTGATCTCCAAGCTCAATTAAGTGAGTTTTATATACATCAATATGTTGTACCTAGTGATGCAGATCAGAATCCAAACATATACTTGGGTGATGTCCAATTAAATGCATTTTATTCATATGTCCTTAATGAAACAAGAAGAAATAAACATGTATAAGAGTACCAAGAAAAATAAAAATAAGCTACCTTAATGATTAGGTGTGAATCAAGTAATATAGATGTTGTAATAGAAGAATGGATCTTCATGAACTCATGTACTCCATAAGAATGGGTTATAAGGAAACAAGTAGAAGTTTAGAATCATTATTTGAGTCTTATGGAAGGAGATGGAAAGAAAAAAATTTCTTTCTTGTTCTCATAGAAGGGCAAAACTCTCTAATGATTTAAAAAGATAGGAACCCTATGCCCCTCAAAAACTTAGGGAGGCCATACATAGGTATACATGTATATTGAGCTTGTCAAGAAGAGAAGGGTAAAATGGTTGGGATTAATGTTTTAACCTCCTTTGTTTTGGTTCATAATCTATGAATGGGAGGGAAATTTTCCAACTGACAGAGAGGATGAGAATAAAATATAGAATAACATTGATGATGCTAAAGGATTCTATATCCTTGAAGGGTCAGGTTGCATTGAGACCCTAGATTTCAAAAAAAATTATGATTTCAGAATGCAGCCAAGGCTTACTCGAGTTTGAGTAGGAGGTTAAGTAGGGGCGTGTGATGAGGCCACCAATTTCTCTATTTTATAGCCTCATTCATACCTAGTATATATATTTTTCTATGTAAATCCCCATAACCATCCATGACTCGTACAAATGAATGAATGAATTTATGATTTTTTGTATTCATTGATATATATATATATATATATATATATATATATATATATATATATATATATATATATATATATATATATATATATATGCTATGTTATGAATTAATGATGTGTTTTATTTGATTAGATTATACTCATGTAACTTTATTTAATGAATACTTGAAGGGTAACATAAGGATGTAGGAATCGTGTTTGGGCACAACACTTATAGGTTGTTCACAGCAACCGTAAGCTTCCACCTATAAGTTTCCCATAGCCACTGCATTGTGCCCACAACAAATGTAGGCTTCCACTTACAAGTTATTCATATCCACTGCATATTTACCATAACAACTATAGGCTTCCACATATAGGTTTCCCATAGCTACTATAGACTGCTCACAACAATTTTAGGCTTCCACCTATTGGTTTCCCATAGCCACTACACAAAATGGAACCATTGTTGTGATTAGATCTTAAGGACACATCCAACTATCTTAGGAACTAAATGAATGATTAGAAAGGACCATATATATTATACGGGATCCTCACATACAAGGAAACCTGGATGTGCTAAGAAAAATAAAAAAGTCAAGGGCAATGGGATGGAGACAAAAAGAAGTAAAACAATAAAATAATATACATTGTCTTTAACCTAGTCAGGCCTAAAATAAGTAATTTCAATTACTAACCACCTGAAGGTTGACTGGGGTAGTTCTTAAATATTTGTATTTTTTTCTAGTTTAGTGTTTTTGGTTAAAATCTAATAAACTACCTTCTGTATTCAATGGTAGAGCTTAGATCAGATTAAGAGTTAGAGAGATGATAGCATAATGGTAGAATTATAGAAGTCATTACATTATGAATATTGTAATATTTTGTAATAATGTTTAATTTTTATAGATCTGAGTAATGAGAAGGATGATTCCATAAGAATCTTTTGCAAATATTTTGAAAAATGATTGGAACTCAATTTTGAATGAAGAAGGTCTCCGTCGGAAGGAGTTGTAGAGAAGATCATGACCCTTCTTAGTTAAGTGTATTGTGTAAGTTGATTTCATTATTAGTTTGATTATATAAAGTGTGATGCATGTGTGATTCATAGGTGTCAAGTATTTTTTTATTTCTATTATAATAGTTTCATAATATAACTATCTGCTGAATTCAATAAAATTTCTATGTACTGCAACTAGTAAAGCAAGTTAATCTATGAATTAATAATGCATATATAGTGCTGAAATCCTTGAAAAGCATATGTACCCTGGGTTAATAATTAATGTTAATCAGACTTAGGAATCTGGTATCAACTGGGTAATAAGTCTACACCACACTAGTCTCTTTCATTCTCACTATTTATCTCTTTCTCCTTTCCAAGAATGAGAATAACACATTCACACCAAAAATGACATTTAAAAATGGATAAATAAGTGCTTGACATATATTTTGTCAAATGAAGGTGACACAAAAATGGAATAATTTGTGCCACTTTTGGGTCATATTTTTGTTTAAGCAAAGAAAATATAAATCAAATAATGACACAAAATTGACCCAATTAGTGGCACTAATTGCATAACGTGTAGTATCGTGCTACCTTATTTCATAAGGTAGATGGGTCAACTTATGATTTTAGGTGCAAGGTACAATTCAAGAGTCAAATGAACCTATGCGAACATGCCAATAGGCTATGTTTAGATTTTGTTGTATAGGAAAGTGAGGTTTTGTTTGATCCATGCAAAACCCAATAATTAATTCTAACATGTTGGCCTCCTCATAATTTTTATGATGAACATTTTAGTAGGGTAACATGTTTTGTTAAACAAAGAGATAAGAGAGGTTGTATAGAGAATTCAATAATAATTCCATTTCATAATGGCCCACAAGTGATTCTAAACATTTATTGTGTAAGCATAATTGATAAATATATGTTAATATATTTCCTTGATGATAAACTTTGTAGTAGGGTACTATGTTTTGTTATGCAAAGGAGAGAGGTTGCATTACAAAGTCAATTTAATAATTCCCTTTCATAATGGTCCATAAATAATTTTAAACTTTTATTGCATAACTATAGTTAATAAATATATGTTAAGTTAATTACTTATGTGTATAATACATATAAAATAACTCCATGCCCATGAAAACCTACTATTTGAAGATTATTCTCATTTCCTAAATAATTAGGAGTATACACCCAAGTAAAATAGTAATTTTGGGCCAAATCATTTTTTTACAAAAATGATTCGATAAAATAAAATTTTGAAAAATCATCAGTTCAACTCTTTGAAGCATATATATTATCGTTGTTAAATTATTTTTTGGTGTATAAAATGAAAGCCTAAGATTTTACTATTATTTTTATGACAGTGAATCATTGGAAAGGTATACATCTATTTACTTTTGGACTTGGAGTTGTGATCATATTAGTTGGAGCATTTGTGGTAAGTAAAATTTTAATTTTGGTAGTTACAAAAATACTCCATAAGTAGTTATTTATGCTAATTTTTATGATAAATAATGAAA
>JARHVA010004968.1:455000-610000 GCA_037957365.1 Torreya grandis
GAATTATGACACATTTACACATATCCCAACCATGGAAATGAGTGAAAGTTGACAATCAAGGCATAATAAAAAAAAATAGGGGAACAATGGACTCACAAAGAATATGATCATTTTCAAATGGACTTTGAAAGGGGTTAGACCACTTTTGGGTTGACTAAAAGAAATATTAACTCTTAAAAAAACCATGAAATAAAGATCAAGCTAAAATCTAGGATAACAAAGTGAATCTAGAGGTAGAAAAAAATATAATTTTGTAGGTGTGAAGCAAAAATTTACCAAAATGAACCTAAAGTAGTCAAATGAATAAAATATACCAAGGCATGACAAAAATGACATAGTTAAATTATTTTTACTAAAAAATTAAGTGCCTATATAATGCCCCAATTTGATGTGTGTGGGGCATATATATCAAAGTAAAACATAATTTGTGCATAACTTAGATTTACCTAAGAGGGATTGAATATGAACTTTGCATTTCTTTTGAATGACTCACCCACTATAAAAATTCAATCACTCAAATGTATATATAAAAAAATCAAAATGCATACAAGTAGATCAATGTATCAGTAAATTGGTACAAAGGTGACCACATGAAATAAGTGAATTTAAAAAATGATCAAAGGAAAGTATAAACCTTGTGGTATGTGAACCATGTTACAACATCTGAAACTCTAAAATTGAGTTTTAGTTGCCCCAATTTGGTGAAAAATAAGTTGAAAACTACGATTGAACCTGTAAATCCCTAATCTAAAAACAAAGATGTTGAAACAAGAAACTTAAACTAGTTATTATTCCATAGGTAAAATATAATTCTTAGCCAAAGAGGTAGACATATGTTACCTTAAACTCTATAACTTCTAACTGGTGATATAACAAGCTAGATATATTCAGCCTTTTCGAGGAGATGGATGTTCATGCATATCTTTCATCTCAAAATAAAAAAAGATTAAACACATCATGTATAACATAGATAGTAAGGAAAGTTTCTATAATCAATTAAAATAAAATTTTAAACATGCGTAAAATCATATAAATTTGTCATCATATAAGGTTCAATAGTAATATGTAACTTAATAATTTTAGTCCACAACTAAAGCTTGGAAGGTAAGGGTGTAGAAAAAGGGAGGAAAATAAGTATACCCCAATGGTAGCCCACAAATAAGGACAAGTGATATGCCCTTAAGTAAAAATATGCCCCAATATGTAAAATATATAGTAATAAATGTACCATATATAATAATTGTAATGTGACTAAAATGTATGAATGGCATTAGGAGAAAATTCTATCATGATATAAGCAATTTAGGATCAATATACACATGGGTATGATGGGATGAGTAAGGATTTAGGATCAGATCAAGATAAAAAAACCACCAAGAGAATATTTTGACAAAAAACAAACATTCAACAATGAGAAGAATTGTATTAACTATTTACTGTATCTTCAATTTACATGAGAGACCTTTTATAGGGGGATATAATATTGTTTAATGAGAGTGGCATTTAATATTTTCAACTTCCAATCACTAAATACTAACCCCAAAATAAATCCTATATAACTAGATCTTATAAAAACTAATCACATATTTAGTTATTAAACTACCTATGTATAATATTCTAACACCCTATTATATGTAAAAGTTAGGAAGAAATATAAAATATGGGTCTCAACTACTAGGCCTTATTAGGTACCCATGTACAATAATAGAAGGAAGGAAGGACTTCATGTTAAATCCCCTTAAGGACAACTTCCTTTACTCCAAGAAAGGCTCAAAAATTAAGATAATGAGGTATTACTAAGGGTTTATTAAAGATGTCTACAACTTGCTTAGTAGTAGGCACAAAATCTAATGAAATAATTCCATTCTAAATAAGCTTTTGAATGAAGTGCATATGAATATAAATGCGATTTGTTATTTTATGATCAATAGGGTTGAGATAAATTTAAATCATAATTTGTTTTTCACACCAAATAATAGTTGTACTATGTTTGGGGAAGCCAAAAGTTCCTAGCAACTACCAAAGACAAAGTGCCTCTTGACTAGCTTTGACAACGTCTCAATATTCAACATCAATGGAGGATAATGGATTAATAGTCTACTTTTTACAAGCCCATAAAAACTAAGGTTGTAAAAAAATCAACAGGTAGACTTGGGAATATCAATGACTCCTTCCCAATCTGAGTCTATTTATCCCATTATCTATGAAGATCTATGTGGTGTGTATTTAATCCCAAACTATGTTGTGCTATGAATGTAGTGTAGAATACACTTGGCTTCTTGCCAATGAATCTCATGAGGCACATGTGAGGACTAAGATATGAGGTTAATAATAATGGTAATATCAGTGTGAGTGTGGGTTAGGTATAAAATAATACCTACTAATTGTTGATATAATGTGGGATCAACTAGAGGAGTCATGCAATTAGTAGATAAAATAACACCTAACTAAAATAGAGTCGGGGTCAGCTTACAATCATCCATATTTAATTGATTAAGAAAATAATGTGAATAATTATGATGACTAATGGAAATACCTTCAGGATAATGATAAATTTGAAGGCCCAAAATGTAATACAAAATTATTAAATCAGTCATGTCGAACTGCTCCATCAGCTTGTGCTTAACATCTTGAATCAAGGGGTCTAAACTACCTTTGAGAATGAGATCATAAGAATATATAAATAATATCAAAATATCATCCCCATGATTCTCGATGTGGACATTGGGGTCAGAATGTCATCATGTGAAATTAGAACCCAACATAGAATTATCCATCTTCTCATACCAAGATTGATGAGCTTGTTCGAGACCATAAAGAGAATGACAAGACCGACATACAAGTGAATAGTCCAATATAAACCTTGGTAGCTGCTCCATATATATCTCCTCTTGAATATCACCATGTATAAATGCAGTCTTCACATCCATCTGGTATATAGACCATTGTTTTTTTTTAGCAAGGCAAAATAAAAGACACACAATCCATCTTGGCAACAAGGGCGAAGGTTTCAAAGTAATCAACTCTTTATACCTATGAGAAACCCTTTTATACAAAACATGCTTTATAATTATCAATTGATACATTTTCAACATATTTGGTCTTATAGACCCATTTACATTATACAAGTTTTCTTCCCTTAGGAAGAGGTACCAAGTCCCATGTGTGATTCTTCATGAGTGAATAATATTCATCATGAATAGTATCATCCCATTTTGATTTTCCTATCACCTCAGAAAATAACATTGGATAATATGTAATGGCATGGATTATAAGATAAATACTAATTTTTTTTGAGTGAGTGTAGTGAGTATCTAGAGGATCAACAACTAAGGAACCAAGTACTTATAGAGTACTATGGGCCCACTTAGGTAGAGATTGAGAAGGATGTGGTAGTGGTGGTGGTGTATGGTAAGTATCAGTGTCATCATCACCATCAATAAGTAGATCATCAAAATAAATTTTAGTGAGAGTAGAAAGTGGAAAGAATGTTAATTCCTATGGAGTGAGTTGCTCATCAAATTTGGCATCCTGTCAAAATAATACATATTTTATGATAGGGTCAAGAAGTTGGTAATAATTTACATCTTCACAATAACCAACAAAAATTATTTGTTGTCTCTTCTTCACCAAAGATTTGCACGCTCATCAAGAACAAGTGCCCATGCTTTACTTCTAACAACACAAAATCTAGATGTATCATACTTGCCTAATGAGGCTTATTCAAGTTTTTTTTCTACATAACCTTGTGTTGCATGCGATTATGGATGTAATTAACATAATTAATTTCTTCAATCAAATATTGTGGTTCCAAGTGCTTAAAATGAATCATACAATTTTACATCTCTTTCAAAGTTCTATTCTTCTATTTAGCTATGCCATTTTGTTGGACTATATGGCACAATGAATTGATGGTGTATGCCATGCTCAATATAAAATTATTTGAATAATTTACTATAATATTCCCCCCATTATGAGTGTATATCTTCTCAAGTGGAAGTGATGATTATTTTAATACAAAGGCTTTGAAATCCTTTAAGGTCTCAAAAACTTCACTTTTAAACTTGAGAAAGTGTACCTAGGTTCATATATTTTATTCATAAATGAAAGTGAGTTTATACTTTGTTCCTAAAAAAGAGTAAGTTATAAATGTCATCAAATCAATATGTACCAATTCTAGAGGTGCTTGTGCACATCTGGCCTTTCCTTATGGAAGTGGATCCTGATGTTATTTTCCAAGTAGACATCTAAAAAAAACTCCATAAATATAATATAATTTGGAAGGCCATTTGCATGATTTTAAAACTCATTTGTTTCATGTATTGATATCTTAGGTGTCCCAATGTAAAATAGGTGATACATTCAAGGGATGTAGGGGAACTCGTTGAAAGGATGCCAAGTGGGGTTTGAAACTATCATGGGAGATAGTGTCTGGTTATTATAGTGAGACAACTATGAAGGTACTCAAGGTGATAAGATTTTGAGTTTCAAAGTGATCGAGGTGATACCATAATTAAAATGATGCTATTAAATGAAAAACATATATGATCAATATATTGGAGAATGGGAAATATATGCAGAGTCTAAATGCACATTCAAACCAAAGCCAAAAATAATACTCAAACCAAGCACAAAAATGAAGAATACATTAGGATTTTATAGGTTTATGACCCCCCAAAAAAACTTTATTTGATTTGAAGCAAGACTAATGCATTGAGATATGAATAATCTTGAACTCATTGATTGAAATCTCTAGGGCAGAGAGGTTCTTAGAGCAAAAAATAAATTTCTTGATAAATACAGGCAATCTTAAAGAATTATTGGATATCAAAGAGATCAAATATTTGATACCATGATGGGATGATCAAGGAGATATGATTAGACCAACATCACAAAACCACCAAGAGAAGCCATTGCCAAAAATAAACATTCAACAATTGAAAAATTGTATTAATTGTATATTGCATTTTGAATTTACATGAGAGACATTTTATAGGGGAAGTATAATAGTTTTTTAAAAAGAGTGATGTCTAATATTATAAAATTCTAACTAGTAAATACTAACCCCTAACTAACTCCTATGAGCAAGGATTTAGGATTAAATGGAGAGAAAAAACACCACGAAGCTTTTTCCAAAAAAATAAACATTCAACAATGATAAAAATGTATTAATTATATATTAAATTCTTGATTTACATGGGAAACATTTTATAGGGAGAATATAATACCTTTTTAATTCTAGTGGCATTTAATATTCTCAACTTCTAACCAATAACTACTAAAACCCAACTAACTCCTATCTAACTTGATATTGGAAAAATCAATCATAGGTTTAGTTAATAAACTACTTATGTATAATATTCTAACATGTGCATAATGCTCCTAATAAAAAGGCATTAGTGATAAGCACAATAGTAAGGATGTGGATACAAGTGATATGACCCAAATATAACTTAAATAGGGGATAAATGATGTGATTGAATGTAACAATATGTATTTGTAAGGGCGATATATAGCAATGAATCACACAATAGAAATATGATCTAATAGATGCATGATAGAGACAATTGAAACATAAGAAACAAGAATAGTATATCAAAAATAGTAGTTTGCATGATATATATCATCATACCAATCATATGATACAACATATTATGGGAAATTAAACCATCGAATAAAGTAATGTGACCAACAAGAAATCAATCACATTGATGTGACATGACATGATGACTAGAGGATCCTATATGTAAAATACATGACAATAAACAGTCATAATCACACAAAAATATTCATATAAAATAAATCAACTAATCATAGGGCATATAATATAACCATATAACAATCATATGAAGCAACATAATCTATCTATGTAACTAAGCACACAAGATGCAAGCTACAAAAATATACGTATAAGAAAAAATAAAAATAATATATCTATAATGGAAAATATGAATGATATTACCATAAATCCACTTAAAAAATCCCTTAGTATATGCATGCCTCCAATAGAAGAATGCTTCCATGCATAAGCATTATAAAAATATGAAGCATTCATATATCCAAGATCGTATATGTAACTTATTTATCATGCATCTAAATTAAAGAGTACCATGATAAGTACATACATAACATGTGTATGTAAACATGTTACATAGGTAGATAATAAATGATATTTATCCATGTGTGGCCATGTAACAAACAATATAAAAGCAGAGAAATTCATTTTTTTTGCATTTTATCATTAATTTTATTTTATTATTTGTAGAAGAAACTCACCACACTTGTGGGTAGTATATGACCAATCTGAGCAATATAAGGATATTCCCAAAATATAGACAAGATATTTTCAAATGTAAATATTTGATTTACATAGACATGTATCATGGTAATGTAGGAAAAGACATAAAATACTCACATTATATGGATCATGCCAAATAAAGGATCTAAGGACACATGGACACCAAACAAAACAAAACAAATAAAGATCAAGTGTGTACACACAAATCAAAGAAAATAAAAAAAGGTAAATTAAATGATTCAAAATTTAAAGAAAATAAGACTCATAGAAGGAAAAGGAAACAACTAAATCCAAGTGAGCAATGAAAACTATGAAAAAGTCATCAAATTAATGAAAAATGACTGGTCAAGAAAATATAATTGAAAAAAATTAAAAAATCCACCACAATATCCTCATAACCAACTATGAATATATGATCTTATATATGTAGTGTGCATCCAAAAAAATATAAATAATCATCATGAGTATGCTTAAAAGCATATATTCTTATGACTAGTAAGCCATCATTAATAGAAGTGGTGTCTACAATGTGAGATTATGTAATATTGAAGTGAATTTTCATTATAACTAATTTATGTTACAATTATTATTTTATCATCATTTAAATTTAATCTTAATGCAATTTTATTTTTTATACTCATTTTATCTCATATGAAATTTCATCTATAGACACTATGTAGATATTGATAAATCTCATGCATTTTTTACAAGAAAACCCAAAATTTATTTGTGATTGATATTTGATATTGACCATTTTTCTTAATATTATTCATTTGAATTATATGGTCATTGGTACATGAATATTACATATTGGTTATTGTTTTCACTTCTTATTCATGACTCATGTTGGATTTGAGAAAGCGAGTATAGAGAATTTTATCTCTTATAGAAATATTATAAGTACCACGATTCACTTAAGAAATTTATACTATTTATTTTATCCATTATTTTGGTTAAAGTGATGAGCATTTGGAAAATAGTTTATTTAATTCCTTGCTCATGTTTATCTATACCATGACCTTTATATCCCATTGTTTATGCACGCGAGTCTAAATCCATATTTTTTTAATGAAGATTGAATATTATTAGGAGGTTACATTGATTTAGTAGTGTTGTAATAGTTATCTATCATATGTACATTACCTTTTTTAGTGTGAGATGATGTATTATTATGCACTGATGATTGAATAAGTTGTCCATAGTTTTAAAAAACAAGATAAATTTAGCCAATGCAAAATGTATGCATGCCATTTCTATATTCCCTATGACCTGTTGGAGTGAAATTAAGTTTTGATAAATGTTCACTGATATTATTATATGTACTAAAATCCTCTCACCCCACTAATTATTCTAATATCACTAATTTTAAACCTATAACTACATTTCTTAGCTAATTTAACTAATATCCCATTGTCCCACATCCCATTTCCTATATCCCACAAACCTTATCCCATCCCATAACAAATTTATCCCCTCATTTATCTCTTAACAAGACCTATTTAACCACTAACCTACCCACTAAATCACTTGCCAATTTAAAAATACAAAATATTGTACCTACCCATATACCACCCTATTCCTAGCTACTCCTCAACCCCTAAATCATATGGGAGATTTATAGAATTGGAGGATTATAGAAATCTCCTCCATCTTAGCCCCTTCTCCTCTAGATTTTTCCATTATATAAATTTCTAAGGAGTTTTAAATTCCTAGCAAAATCACTAGCCCTTGATTTAAATGCCACAAAATCAAATTTGAGCCGTTGATTCTCCCTCCATTTTTTATAAAAGAAAATCCACCCCCTTCATTCAAACTAACTCAAAAATATATCAATTTTTTTCCATTATCTTACATCTGTATAGCCTTCTTACATCCACCAACAGCTATCATCAAGCATAATATCCATAGAAAGCCATTTTCAACTATCAAACAAGCAATCAAACATTATCAAATTTGGCATCAAGCATTTATCTGGCAATCCTGGAGTGGATTCATAAAGAGGTAAAGTGATGGTAAGAGTCTCTCTTACAATCTGATTATCTCTTTTATCCTCTCTTATTGGTGTGTTTAGATTTTGGATTTTTATTTCTAAAATTACTAATAAGAGGTTAATCTAAAATTTAGGCTACATTTTTGGCGACCCATGCTCACAAGCTCTAAAATACAACTATGAAGATTTTTGATCTTCCCCCTTGGACATGAGTATCTTAAAAATACTTTTCCCTCCACACTTTGAAGTACCTAAATTCAAAAAATATCGAGGGAAAGGTGGTCCCAGAGATAGTGTACAAGAGTTCTATGTGGCTTGCCATGAAGTAGCATATGAAGATGCCTATTTATTAAGACTTTTCCAAAAAAGCCTTATTGGACCAGATTTAGAATGGTTTATACATCTACCCAAGGGGTCTATATCGAGCTTTGGGGAATTGAAAAAATAATTTTTCAAACATTTTTCATTCAATATTGAATACAACATATCTATAACAGACATCTATAACACCAAGCAAAGGAGTGGGGAAAGCCTGTCATACTTCTTGCAAAGATGGAAAAGCTTAGAAAGCTACCTATGATGTATAGTACCTAAGAAGGAGTTATCCAAAATAGCTATGTATAACATTAATGTTGAGCTTAAATATCAGTTAAAACTCCAATGTGCTAAAACATTCAATGAAATAATAGAGAAGGGAATGCAAATTGAAAAGAAACTCATTGAAAAGGGGACAATCAAACTATACTCCCAAAATGACTACACTCATAATCAAGATAACTCCATTTTAAGAAAGTCAAAATTCTTCAACAAAAATAATAATGTCATGAGAGATGGGTTATTGACTCCAAGCAACAATATATTTAAATAGTAAAAAAGAAAAACCCCACAAAATATCGAAATGTCTCCTCTATTTGAGTTTCATGAGGCAAGCCAAAATCTAAGAATGGAAAAAGACCACTCACTAGCTTGGGAGTACTTATTGAAATGGTCCTTAATCAATTGATTGTTTCTAATATGATCACCCTTCTTGAAATTAGACCTATGGATAATCATCAACCTAAACCAGATTGGTATAATGAAGATGAATTTTTGAAATACCACAGGGTCAAAGGACATGATACAAAATGATGTATGTAATTTAATCACTATATTCAATATTTAATTGAAAGAGGTGACATTGAAATAGAATGGGAAAGTCCTTTAAATCAATCTAAAAATAGGCAATTAAGCATTTATAAAGACCCACTACCCAATCATGATCAATGAAACATGAAGCCACCAAGAGACCAGGGTTAGGCCTCTTCCTCTAATTGCATTGACTACAATGTCATGCCATATAATTACATCAACACCATTAAAATCCACATCCCCAAAGATCCCACTCCATCATCTCCCACCATCTTAAAAATAAATCGAGCCACTTTTGATCGTGTGGTTACCACTAGATGTAATAAATTAGTAATTATTAGAGCACCACATAAGGACCCATTCATTTACACCTCTTCAATAGAAAAGGATAATATATCCAATAAAGTCTCAATATCTACTGATAAATCTTATTATATCATTCAATAGATTGAAAAGATACCCACATAAATCTCATTAATGGAGCTTCTCAAAATGTCCCCTCTACATCGAAAGATATTTTATCAAGTCTTAAATGACCTTAAAGTCCCTAGTGATTTGGATACCAAAGAATTCCAAGCATTAGTGACACACTTATCCCCTTCTTAGTATATTATATTTGGTGCTCAGAATATGCCTCAAATTGGCCCACACCTTAATTATCCAATATTTATTGAATTCTCCATATCCCACCATCATATTTCTCAAGTGATCATAGATGGAGAGTCAACATTAAATATATGAAACTTGGAATCCTTGAAGAAGTTAGGGTATTCAAAAGCATCTTTAGGGCCAAAATTGATTATGATAAAGGCATGTGATGATAGTGAGTGATAGCCTATAGGGACTATTTACCTTCCCATTTTGTGGGACTCGTAGTCCATCAAACTCTACTTCATGCTGTTGAT
Organism: Torreya grandis; assembly: GCA_037957365.1. Lineage (NCBI taxonomy): Eukaryota > Viridiplantae > Streptophyta > Pinopsida > Cupressales > Taxaceae > Torreya > Torreya grandis. The sequence continues at coordinate 465,322 of JARHVA010004968.1, forward strand.
GTTGATTTACCTTATAATATGCTATTAGGATATCCTTGGATCCATGAGATGTAAATTGTCCCATCTACCCTATATTAGTGTCTAAAATTCCCCCACTTTGGCATAGAAGTCACCATCCGTAGAGAAATCGATCATTTTCATAGTTGTCAAATGGATCAATCATCATTATCTTATCACTTTCTTAGTATAGAAAATTTCATTTTAAGTCCAACAACTACCAAGTATATATCCCCTGATCATCTTGTACCTATATTATATCCACAACCTGAAGTCACCTACTTAAAAATTAAATTCATTGGTTGCATAAAGTATAAATATAAACCTTTTGTATAGGTGATTTACCACTCTCCCCACATAGTTATGGGTCCCATCCATGAAAAGGTCAATCCTATCAAGTATCAATTTAGACCAATAACTTTATCTAGTGTAGGTCTATTATCTGAAGAGTATATTGATGACTCAGATGACTCATGGATTATTTTAGAAGAAGAGGCCCTAATATCTCCTAGAAAGTGATACCCCGATTCCAGAAGATGTTAGAAAATATGAATTATCAAGGGAAAGGACTAGGGAAATAAGGAAAAGGTAGATTTGAATCCATTTTAGTTCAAGAGCATCTACAATATCTTAGTTTAGGATACAAACTGTTTGATGATGATATAAATAATATTATTATGGATTTTACTTTGATCTTTGGTAGTCTTTCTCTGATGATGAAGTCAAAAAAAGTTTGGTTTGTAGAGACTTTGAAGAGATTAATTCCACCACCCTTTTTCTTGATACCACCATTTATACCATCAACATCTCCCTTCTTTACCCTTCACTCATCGACTAGGATCATAATCAAGAATGATATTTTGTTATGTTTAAAAATGATGAAGCCATTTTAGAATTTTTTGGAGCTTGTGATTTTACACCTTTTAGAGACCAAAACAAGGGTTTTCTATTAATGTCTATAAATCAACTTATTTTGGGGAAAAATAACACCCCTATGATCAAAGTTAAGAAGACTAATTAGAAGATGAAACATTGCCTCAAAATTTAGAATAATTTCCCCATACCTCATCAAAATTAAAATAATATATGGAAATAAACATAGAGCTACCAGATGGGGTCACTTCAGATATCCCAAATCAGTCATTACCACCTTATCTCCAAGACTAGTCACCCACTATCATCAAGGAGGTGATTGAAGTAAACATCAGGACCAAATAAAATCCCATAATTATCAAATGGGGGAAACTCTAACACTTGAGGAGAGATAAATTCTTGTTTAGCTGCTTAGGAATTCATAGATGTTTTTATAACATGCTTGGGCTCAAACCCTCCTTAGTAGTACATCATTTAGTGGTCCACCCCAATGCTAAACCAATTAAGCAAAATTTATGAAATATGCACCCCAAAGTAGCCTTATTAGTCAAGGAGGAGTTAAAAAAACTATTGAAAGTTGGCTTCATCTAACCCATCGACTATTCTAATTGGATCTCTAATATTATTCCTATAACCAAACCCTAAGGTGGAATTATGATTTTCATGAACTTCTAATACACTAGTAAGGCATGTATAAATGATGACTTCTCTCTTCTAAATATTGACATGATCATGGAATCGATAGTAGGTTATGAAATGTTATCTTTAATGGATGGATTTTTGGGTTACAATCAAATTAAAATCATGCCTGAGGACCAACACAAAACTACCTTTATCACTCCATGAGGGACCTTCTGCTATCATATCAAGCCCTTCAACCTTAAAAATTATGGTGCAACTTATCAACAGACCATGACAATTATTTTTTAGATGCATGATATAGTCGAATATTACATGGATGACATCTTAGGGAAGTCCCAACTCAGGTCAAAACATCATAAAGTCTTAAGAAGAATCTTTGAGCATCTTCAAGAGTACAAAGTTAGATTACATCCAAAGAAGTGCCTATTTTTCCTTACCTTAGGAAAGTTATTGGGATTCATAGTTTTTAGGAGGGGTATAGAATTGGACCTGACCAAAGTAAAAGCAATTATAGAAATGATTCCTCACAATCTAAAGCACCTCATAAGTATTCAGGGAAATATATAAGAAATTCAACAATTTATCTCTTAGCTTAAAGATAAATGTCATCCCTTTACCCATCTCTTAAAGAAGGGGACCAATTTTAATTGGAACTCATAGTGCCAACATGATTTTAATAATCTCAAGTAGTTTTTTCCAAAACCACCTATGTTGTCACCTCTTCTCTTGGGAAGGCCTTTACTCTTGTATATTTCAGAAAATTTGTACACAATAGGTGCCTTCTTGGAACAACATAATGATAAAGGCAAGGAACAATAAATTTATTACCTCAGACACACTCTAATTTCTTATGAGATAAATTATAACCCAATTGAAAATGCATGTTTAGCCATGGTATTTGCCTCATAGAAACTCTAGCATTATATGTTTAACAATTAGATTCAACTCATTGCCAAGGTTGATCCCCTGAAGTATGTGTTGTCAAAATTAGCCCTCATTGATTGAATGGCCAAAATAGATTATGTTACTCAGTGAATTTGATATTTAATATGTTAACCAAAACATAATTAAAGGATAAGTCATAGTAGATCAACTAGTCAAGGAACCTCATGAAGTGACTAAGCCTCTTATAACAACCTTCCTAGATGAGTCTATAATGAGCACTTTAAAATCTAGTGGTTGGAAGTTATATTTTTATGGCTTGTTTACTAGGTATGGATCATGGGCATGCATACTCCTCATCACCCCATAAGGTGACCTTGCTACCAAAGCCTTTTACCTCACCTTACCATTCACTAACAATATTTTATAATATGAGGCCTTCCCTAATACCATGACATCTACAGGTACCTCCATGATAACATCTTACCCCCTAACCTTAATCATCACAAAAAAGGTCTTTTATCCACCACACCTCCCATTACACAATCTTCAATAGAATGCTATATCACAGAGGCTATAATAGGACCTTGTTAATATGCCTAACATTGGAAGAGGCCTCTCTCATGATCAAGGACATCCATGATGGTATTTATGGTGGTCACATCAATTGGATGGCCCTTGCCAAGAAATTACTTGGGACCAAATATTATTGTCTTAACATGGAACAAGTTCCTTCCAATATGTGCAAAAGTGTGTAGATTTTCAAAAGCATGGTAATCTTATTTATTCACCAGCATAATAATTAAAGAAGATAATGATTCCATGGCCATTTTCTATATGGGGACTTTATTTCATCAACAAGATAAATCCTACATCATCAGGTGGTCAACAATTTTATTATCACAACAATGAAGTATTTCACTAAATGGGTAAAAGTGATGCCACTCACCTATACCATAGGCCTTTAGATTCCTAAATTCATTATCAATTAGATCATTTTTTACTTTTACATCCCTACCAATATCATCTCTGATAATGACAAATCATTTAAAAATCAAGAAGTAAAGGACTTCTGTTAGTGGTATCACATAAAAAAACATTTATCTTCTCCTTACTACCCCCAAGGGAATGAACAAATTAAAGCAAAAAATAAGAATATTATCAAAATTCTCAAGAAAATAGTTAATCAGATAGGTAGAAATTGCCACCTATAATTATATCCATCTCTTTGGTCTTATCACACAAACATCTAAACACCTACTAGGGCCACTCTATATGCCTTAGTATATGGGATAGAATCAATCTTGCATGTGGAAGTAGATCTCCCATCCCTATGAATCTCACGAAAAGGCATTATCATTGACCATAATTGTAGATAAGAAAGACTAAAATAATTAGAGCTTCTTGATGAGAAATGTTAAAAGGCCCTTGATCACTTATGAACATACCAAAATACATTAAAATGCCAGTACCAAAAAAATATCCAGTCTAGAGAATTTAAGTTTGGCATTCTAGTCCTAAAATAAAACCAAAAAATTAGTAATGTTGATAGGGATAAGAAGGGTAAATTTGAAGCCAATTGGTTTGGGCCATATATCATAGTTACCAAGTTTAGATTAGGAGCCTATAAATTAGCTACACTTGATGGTGAAAAGTTTGATGATCTAATGAATATAATGCATCTGAAATGATTCTATACTTGATAGGCTCCACATTCCTCCATCTATGATTACCCACTCTTGGGGGTATACCCTTCTCCACTCCATCACATCTTCCCCAAAGTCAAAAAATATAAAATTCATCCAATGGTGAAAACTAGTCTTCTAGTGCCTTGGTCAAGTATCATGATGAAAATCAGTTTTCAATGTCATGGTAAAATAATCTTGACCCTAGTCTTAATAGTGGGCATCCATCATAGGTTCTTATCCAATAACATGAGACAAATGTTTTAACATAAAGAAGAAGTTATTGCTTGTTGAGTAATGGGGATGTTTATTTGATAAGTCCTCTAAAATGTCTTATATATCATTTTCATGTGTGTGTGTGTGTGTGTGTGTGTGTGTGTGTGTGTGTGTGTGTGTGTGTGTGTGTGTGTGTGTGTGTGTGTGTGTGTGTGTGTGTGTGTGTGTGTGTGTGTGTGTGTGTGTGTGTGTGTGTGTGTGTGTGTGTGTGTGTGTGTGTGTGTGTGTGTTTGTGTGTGTGTGTGTGTGTGTCCCCAACATCCTATCCCATCCTTATGTTCATCTCCCATCTCATCATCCCATCATATCCTCTTTGACAAGTGTGTCTCCTTTTAGCCTCAAGATAAATCCCCTCCCTACCTGTATTTTATTATCTCTAAGACTATGGTTCACACATTCCCACTAACATTATCATTATGGAAGGGTCAAAAATATTTTTTCTACTTCCAAGGTTTATCATGCATTATGATACCGAATCTTGAAGGATCATCTTAACCCCCATATGCAGTTGTTTTTTGGAAGTGGTTGGAACCTCATCCTGAGATATAATCATTTTAGCCATCACACACCAATTGTACATAGCCCCTAACCATCACTAGTTCCATTGTATATAATCATTTTATAATCACTTACTTATCCATTTTTCTTTCCTTTTTAATATGTGTTTTTAGGCTATGTCATTGTATGATTGTCTTGTGTGATTGTGTGTTTATAAATAAGTGTGTGTGATTGTTTAGTTAATCTTTTATATATTAATTACGTTTTAAATTTATCCTATTTAGATAAATTTTGTTAAGCATTTTGTATATATTTTATCTTGTTATATTTTTGGGAACAAGGATGGTATTGGTGGCCCTCAAAAGTATACTTGGGTAAGGCCACTATCAAATAGAGTTTACTTAAGCACTAAAGTACTTAGAGTGCCTGTGACTATTCTCATGTCATATGGCACACATTTACCAGTGTAAAATTAACATGGATTGTAAACATTATCAATGGATTCCAAAACCAATACCCATCCTAATCCCCCCAATCCTATCACTTACCTTATCACAGCTATTCCCATCCAGTCTAACCTATCACCATCCCATTTAAAATAACCCATCATTAGCCTACCTCCATGGTGTAGAGATATTCTTTCCCAAACCAACATTGTGAGACAATGAATTACAAATGGGATTAATCTTTTTTTATTAGCTCATTAACTCCAACATATATTTCATTATCATTATTCCATCACATCATTATAAACATATAAGTCAATCTACATCTTACAATAAAATATATTAAGACATGATATCATAATTATCTCCCATCTGTCTAAGCCATGTACATCATCCATACATCATCCCATTATCATATATAAATCCATTTCAAAAGCATAAAAATCCATCACTTTGTCTCATCTAACATCATATGGCATAAAATTATACACTAACATCTAAACATCATACATTTAATCACTATGCATCTAATCACATCATAAATAAACTCTTCATATAACGGTTAAGTCATATAAATCCATCACATCACAACTAAAATCATGCATCTAAATGAATAAAAAATTCATATAATGGATCAATCACACCATAATCAAAATCACATCACATCTATTCTAAATCACATCCTATAAATCACAAATAACATGCCCTTCATAATCCATCACAACGATATAATAAAATCATCATCAAAGCATAAATATAACACATCACATTGTCTAATCTCACCTTGTATACATAAATAATATAAACAAGCCACATGGAGTCCATTTCAAAAAATAGATACAATAAAAAAATCACATATAAATATACATCATGTCTCATGACTATGGTCTTGATGGCCCTGGTGGTCCTTTGGTAGGATGATGTATGGAGTGTGAAGAACTACCCTAAAAAGAAGGCACACATCACTTAACTATCACTGCTACCTCATATAAAGTCTTGTAACACTGAGACTCACACATCAATATGATAATGTTCCTCATCAAACTAGCCATCCCACACTCATTTATCATAACATCCACCTCATATTTGTCTCTCTTAGCCATCTCTACCTCCCCTATCAAATTTTGAATCTATGCCTACATTTGAGTAATCTACCCATAAAATATTTTAATTTGGGTATCTCAACTTTAGATCCATCTCTATAAGGTCACTATCTATGCTTGTAATCCTATAATATATGCTTGAATCCAGGCCAACAACCCATCACTCTACACTATTTAGCCCTATAAATTTATAACCTACCCCTATAAACCAGTCACATGTGCTTGTGGTTAGGCCAATTGCTCATCTCTCTATGTAATTATGGCCTATAAATGTTCCTATAGCTGGTCCCTCTCTTGAGTGATCCTATCTATCTCTATAATCCAAGATTTTATCTTTATCTATAATCTGCAAGGACCTCTCATCCTCTGATAAAGGCTATTATGATGGCCCTGCACCATCTCCACCACCACTACCTCCTGCTTGTGTACTAACTTGTACTTGTGTCTGCTCTTGGGGGACATTACCTCCTACCTAACTAATTATCATTGCCTAATCCCCATCCCCTTCATCTACATCCATAAAAAATCCATCCTATCCATCCTAAGTAGGTGCCTATCTCATCCATCTTTATAATTGGTCCCATGCCTGCATCACTCTCCTAACCACCCCTTGTCATACCATAACCCTAGGATGAGTCAACCTCTATAGAATCCTCAGTCTCCACCATGTTATGTATGATGCAGTAACCCCTGGATCTAGGATAGGCATCTAAAATCCTAAGGAAATAAGGAAATACTCTTTTAGTTTGTTTATGCATGTGCTCTATTTATTGGCCTACCCCAATGTGACCTTTCCTACTCATTCTGAGTAAATAGGTGTTCCTCTCTAAGGACATCTTGCATAAATTTAAACTCCCTCTACACCCTATCAAGACTATAACACTCTATCATAAGATCCCTCCTACTTATCAAATAAAACTTCATAAGTATGGACTACATTACCATATCCTCATCATCCCAACCAAACTACAAACCCCTATAAGGCATACAGGTGATGTGGTTAGGATGCAAGGTGTCAAATACATCTTGATAAAATCACATCTCACCCATGTGCCCTCTCTATACTCCCAATAGAATGTACAACATGAACACCATGGGTTGGTGAGGTTACCTCATTTCTAGAGTACCCAACATCCTATAAATCTAAAATCCCTCTACACCCTATCAGGACTATAATTCTCTATCACAAGATCCCTCCTACCTATCAAATAACACTTCATAAGCATGAACTGCATTACCATAGCCTTGTCATCCAAACCAAAATACAAACCCCTATAAGGCATACAAGTGATGCAATTAGGATGTAAGATGTCAAATGCATCTTAATAAAACAACATCTCACACATGTGCCCTCTCTATACTCCTAATAGAATGTACCACCCGAACACCATAGGCTAGTGAGGCTACCTCGCTACTAGAGTACCCAACAGATGTTGTATCGTGATGTGCTTCCAACTTTAGATAAGTAAAAACATGAATGGCCCTAGGCTTGTTAATCCCCTATAAGAACCTATATGTAGCTCTCTTTACATAAATGTGCTACTATTATGGCCCCCTCAAGTAAATACTCTGAAATCCTAAACCATGTCTACTACAACATCCCCAAGGCCTAGATGGAACCATTGAATAATTTTTTCTATCAAAATTATTATTGTAACAAGATATATGACTACTAATGTTATCCTATTAATAGTACCGTCATGCAGACAACTATCAATATCAACCTGTCTATCATGAAAACCCACCCACAAACCTCTAGCCAATCTTTGTAGTGTCACTACCAATGTATGATATCTCCAATAAATCCTATCATCTAACTTCAACAATTGGAATATCTAGTAGAAATCCTCTAGCATGATAATCATCTACCCTATCACAAAGTGAAATATGTTGGTATTTGATTGCTATCACTCTACTAACACAATGATCAATGCACGATCAACACATATCATTGGCATAGTCACCACATCATGGAGTTCATTTAACTCCAACACTTCATACTCTACCTCTATCAACAAATGCATATCATGGAGCACCATAAGCCATCGTGATCAGGATGCCATAACTATTTAATCCTCCTACACTAGTCACCATCAACCTATCACTAGATTTATCATAAATCACCTCTATTATTAATAAAAAATAACTTAAATTACCATCATCCCCCTTAAACCCCATTCATTTTATTTTCATTATCAATACGTCACCCTAACCTATCCCAACACATCCCTAATCTTATTTGCATCTTATAGACCCCCAATGATCACCTATCCTAAATTTTTGTTCGTTACCCCCATTACACCTACCCAAAAATCCTATTATCCCTAACTAATTACACCCCCTTCCTCATCACACTAATATCTAACTAATTCCATCACCCCTACATCTAACTACCCACCCACTAACTAAAATATCCCAATCACCTCTTTCTAGGCTTGAACCACCTATAAACCTATCTAACCACCTACTTAACTAACATCATTCCTAACCATCTCACTAACTTAAAAACTTAATATATCCCCCACCTTACCTAATTACCCTACTTACCCCTCACATATTCTAATTCCTCTAACACCACCCTATCAGTTACCTATTTTCCTTAGCCATGAAAAAATTGTAGATAATGAGCCTATCCTATGAGATAATCATGACAAAATCACTATACACAACCTGTTATTTTTCAAAACCTTATAAATATGAAAAATTACTTATCCCTAATTCATTATATGGTAATATCATGAGTCTATAATTGTGGAATTGAAATACCATAGCTCTAGACTCATGGTATTGCAATACCACAAGTCCCCCTACAACATCATAGTTTATGATGACAATGTCATGAATAAGAGCATTATCATCAATTTTGGTATTCTCTTGGTGAACTAAAAAATGTTATTTTATACCAAAATCCAAAAAAAATTAAAAAAATCATAAATTTTAGGGTCAAGTACTCACCGATGGACCAACCTCTAGCACCCTTTGGAACTCTCTCACTCATTTGCCATGATGGGAAGCTTGGGGAAGTTAGTCTATAGTTTTAGCTCATAACATAATTTCAAAAAAGAAAAAAATGTGAAAATGACCTTGTTTTGACTCTTTTGTCCTATTTTATCCCCCTCCCATCTTTAACTCCCCATACACCCCTAACAACCCTTTACTAACACAACCTGCATTTAATCCCATCAAACTATTTAATTATCCCAATGTGGTCATTACTAATAATCTATACCATCATCTAGGGCATAAGATTTTCAATTCCTTGATATTCAACTTAATCATAAATCAAAACTAGATCAGCCATAGGTCTTTTAGGACTATTTAGGTATCACCTAGCCTTGACTTTTTGATAAGGATATCTCGGCCACCATTTATCCCTCATCATCATCCCATCCCTAGACTCATCACTTGATTACCACATGTTGTTTTTAAGCTATGAACCTTATGTAAAGTATTTCCCTATCATCCATCAATAATTTTTATCTCTATTATCAATTTTATAGCCTTCTTGAGCGTGTGTCCTTGCTATGGGCTTTAACACCATCTTAAACTCATCTCATCTAAATCAATTTTGTCCTATCAATAAAATCATTTTATAGACATTGGTCATTTGTCTAGACCCATCATAATTGAGCTAATTTATGCCCTTGACTCTTGCGGCATCTCAAATGTATCTATTACTTGGATCATGCCAACCCCATGTTATCATTTTGGTCTTATCTCACCCTCAAACTTCTATTCGAGTAACCATTTGAGTTGGTTTTCCATGCATGCTTCCTCAAGGGGGAATCATAACCAACTAACTCATTTATAACATCATCTTAAATTATTATGGTTATTATTTGAAATAATATTACTCCCTCCATCCTATCCACTTGTAATGCCATTTCAAAGAAGGGAAAAATGTATGCACTAAGATCTGCTCACCCCACTAATTATGCTAATCTCACTAATTTAAACCTCTAACTATATTTCCTAGCTAAATCATATAATATCCCATTGTCCCACATCTCATTTCGTACACCCTAAAAACCTTACCCCATCTCATAACCAATTAATCCCCACATTTATATCTTAACAAAACCTATTTACCCATTAACCTACCCCTTAAATCACTTGCCAATTTTAAAATACAAAATATTCTAGCTACCCATCTACCACCCTATTCCTAGCTAATCCTAAACTCCTAAACCCTATGGGATATTTATATAATTATAAGATTATATAAATCTCCTCTATCTTATCTCCTTCTCCTCTATAATTTTCCATTCTAGAAATTTTCAAGGAATTTTAAATTCCTTGGAAAATCCCTAGCACTTGATATCAATGTCCTCAAATCAAATTTGAGCCCTTGAGTTTCCCTCCATATCCTATAAAATAAAATTCATCTCCTCTAGGTAAACTAACTTGGAAATATATCCAATTATTACCACTATCTTGCATCCATATAGCCTTCTTACATCCACCAAAAACTATCATCAAGTATAATTGTCCATAGGAATTCATTTTCAACTATCAAGAATACAACATTATCATATTTGGAATCAATCATTTATTTAAAAATCCTAGAGTGGAGTCATAAAGAGGTAAAGTGATGGTAAGAGTCTCTCTCACAAGCTAAATATCTCTTTTTTCCTCTCCTATTGGTGTGTTTAGATTTTTGGTTTTTATATCTAGAACTAGTAATAAGAGGTGAATCTAAAATTTAGGCTACAACTATCAAGTATATAATAATATTCCTCATAATCATATTATGTTACTAAAAATACTAAATGAAAATGTGTGAATTGATATATTATAATAGCTTGGTTGCATGATATAATAAACATTTATGGTTTATCTAGTCATAAGATGATTATCTTAGTAGGTTATACGTTCTTAAAAATCAGAAAGGAATGTCATTCCTAAGATAGAAATATATGGGTTCATAATAATAAAAATTTAAGGAACTATGTAATGTAGAGGATATTTCATTCATAACATAAATATAGGCATAGAAAGTAAAATATTATAACTCACTTCATTAGATATCACTTGACATTCCATAACTATAGATTGTGGTCCAATGATTATATCCAATGTAATTATTCCTAAAGTCTTTCTTAAATGATTTTTAAATATTTTAATGATAATTTATTAAGGTTTAAGAGTTTTTATTCCAAATTGAAGTGTATTAAGGCCCACTATAAATATTCAAGCATGAACCATTACTTAAGAACAACATATTTGATTCCCTTGTTATGAATGATGACTTGAATGTACAAAGATAAATGTTAGTCTATAATATATTTAGAAATTGTATCTTTTGACTCAAAAGAGATAAGGTTCTCACCATCTTTTAAAGTTTTAAAAATATAAGTAAAGTAAGCAGGTTTAGTATCATGTGTTAAAGTAGTATTTGTAGAATAAGAATCCAAAGGGGGTTAGCCAATTGTTAGTGAATGAAATCCAAAAACAACTTGAATAACTAACACTCTAATATTATTACCTATGGTGAGCTAAGATTGCCATACAAAGAATAAAATAGAATAAAAATGAAAACATTTAACTTCTTTGATGACCCCATTTGTTAATCGGTATAAAGAGGCATAAGCTCAACTTGTGAACTAGTAGACTTTAACAATGTTGACTTAACATATGGGAAACATTTATCCTTGACCACTTGAGGTTTTCTCTTATCATGGTTGAATAATGGTTTGAAGTTTTTGATGAAATTTTGTATAATAAGTTTAATTTCAAAAGCTTGTCTATAATGTTCAAAGGCCCTTGTATTTATAAACTTGGTCTACAATGTCTCAAGATGAGGATCAAGGGTCCAATATTAGTCAAATTTGGTGGACCAAGTGCATTCAATTTTCGAAATAGTAACTCACTTATTAGGCATGGTTCAAAATTCTTAATATTTGTTGTATTTATGTTAATATTTTAGATTTTTTATTTTATGACCAATGATGTCACTTTCTTGATATTTTTTTAAATTTCTGATTTCCAAATTTAGATATTCATCTAGTTGGTATGTAGTTTCCACATAACCATTTGACTAGATTTGATTAGTTAAGTAATCTTCATTAGCCTTCTCAGAATTCTTAGAATTTGATAAGTTGTCTCACATAAGTGGTTAAAAATATCAATTTACTAGGTCACAATATGGATGGAGATGAATTAGAGGAAGGTGATGATTGCTTGCAATGTATTTCTCCAATTATAGATGCATTGACATGATTTATAGTTCTTATGTCCAACATGCATAATAAATTGGGATGTTCCATGATTTTTAAGCTTAATTTACATTATTTACAATAAATTGTTTAGATAACCATTTGGGGCTAACAATGGTAAAAATGGAGTGTCTACAGTATCATACAAGGACTCATAAAGTATGTACTTATAAATATTAGGTATTTTGAGTAACTCTAAAAAAGACATTTTATCATGTGTTCTTAAATCGATAAATAATATCATAATATTTAGATATATGGACTCTAATTATAAGAGATTGAGGAAGGTTAGTATGGATGTGTTGGTTAACCTTTCCTTGATATTGAGATGAAATTGGAGGGATAAAAACATTGTCTACTCTACCCCTTCAAGTTATTACAAATTCTACCTCTTAGTGAACCATAATATAATGAGTAGACAAGATATATCATTAGGAGAAGGAAAATTAAAAATGTCAATTGTAAAGATATTATATATTATCAATTCCAACGGTATTAGCACATAAATATTTGATATCACATATAAACCTATCATCCTTAAATCCATATGTTAATATTCTATGATACATATTAATAAATAAACATGGAAACATTGATAAACATTTACACAACAACCATATTATCAAGCCTAATCATATATAAAATATATGCATCTTCCATGTTTATGCCATCATAGAATTAAGTTCTATATATAAATTACATCTACCCATGACAAAAAGGAATAAATAAAAGCATATACATAATCTACCGAAGGGAAGAGGATCAATGATTAGAAAATTTGACATGGTCTAAGCAAGAGGAAGAGAACTAGGGCTTTGGATAACAAAAATGGTTCAAGAAAAAATAAATTAATAAGTCATAAGCAAGCGAGGGTTGATAGAAAGACTAAAACAATCAAATATCAACAAAATAAACCTTATAAGAATAGGGATGAAAATCTAAGGTTGATATGTTAAAAATGGGGTGCACCAAAATGTTTTATAAAAAGGTGCACAAATTTTCAAAAGACTACACTAATTATATAAAACAATTGTAGGAGGAAAATCTAACTAAATACAAAAAATATAGTGATTTCGACTTGGTTATGTGCTTATTAAGAATGAATAAATAAAACTAAGTAGCTTAAAATGGAAAAAAGATTGATAATGAGAGATACATACTTTAATATTACTTATCTAGGATTTGAAAGTGAATGAGATGTTGGAAAATTTAATTTGGAATAGTGTAGAAGACCTTCCAAATAGCGAACAATGTTTTCTAAATATTTATTATCCCCTATAAGAGCATGATTGACTTGATGGTACTACAAGAATAGACTATATTAAATTGGATTTTTTTTCAAAATTTTTTTTTAGATAGAATATATTTGTTTGGTTATTTATATTTAGGATAGGGAAAAGTATTTAAATAACTAAAATAAAAATTATTTCTATTTTTAATTATTTTTTAAATAAAAAATAATATACAAATGTGAAGTATTACTAAACTTTTTATGTGGATTATCCTAGGCTTGGATACGAGTTATGAAAGGAATGCATACATATTCTCAAGTTATGGTGGGTGCAATAATAGGTTTTCTTATGACTATTATTTGGGAATACACATGGCATGTTGTTGAATTAAACTATTTACCATATTTTAGTAGAGTTCACATACTTCTCCATATTGCTACACTTGTTAGCCTTTTTAAATGACATTGTAAGGTAATAACCTAGGTCACATATAAGAATTGTTTAACATACCATTTATATTTATATTTATATTTTATAAATCATAATTATTTATAATACCATTTCTATCTTTAAATGATGAAGGTTTATGGCCATTATAATATGCATGACAAAACAACTATACATTTGTTATATTAAAATGTTTGTTTAATTAATTTCATTTTTTAATAAACTATTAAAATTTTATAGCATGAAAAATTAAAGCATATTTTATTAAATATGCTTGGGTCCATAATTATATATATTTTTATTGGTCTCAGTTATCTATAAAGACATTTTGATCGTTACATTTTATAAGAAATACTTATTTTTAAGACATTATGTAAAGATATCATGTTTGCTATATTTATTAGAGTTCATATATATTTTAGATAATGATGTCACAATTTCACATGATACTTGTTCTGAGTGAATTAGTTAAATATTGCATATAAGTTTAAAATACATTATAAAAAATATTTGTATAGTTTTAAAATATTAATCCCTCTACATAGTATGGATATTATTTGGATGGTTAATATATAAACTAAAATACCTTATTTTTACTTATAAAAATATTAAATTTGGACTTACATTAATTTAATTTATGTCACATTAAAATAAAGGTAATTAGTTTCAAGTTGTGGTCACATCAAAGGACAAACTTCACATGTAAGTTGATTGTCAATGTTTATTTTGCTTCCTAGTTTGTTTATGGGGTTAAAGTTTAGGAATATAAAAGTTGAGAAATATATTCAAACAAAATCCATGAAAAAATTAAGATTTGGTATTTATGTGAATTATTTTTAATTATGTGTGTGATTATGTGTTTGAGTATTTTTTTTGAATATATTTACAAATATAAAATTTATTAAAAATAAATACAAAAATTAGTTAAAAATGAATGATTATGATGTATAAAATAAAGTAATTACATGCTAAAAAATTGTATGGCGTCCAAAAATACGCCAAAATAAAATATTTAAATTATTTTTTTAGAGTATTAATGTTTCATTCACACAAGATAAAAGATTTGAAATTGTTAAAAAAAAAACCATTAAACAAAGTGAACCTAATCCAATAATTTTTTTACTTTAGAATGATATATAATTGTAGAAATATATTAGTGTATGTTCATACCATGATCATATGGCATTGATAATAAGTCATTGTACCCCTCCAAAGTAGAAATTAGTAACAATACTAGAACATGTTTTCTTTTCTAATCTATAACTAGCCATTATGAATGAGGGGGTAATCGTGAATGAATCAACATGAATTTGAAAATATTTTAATATAAAATTAAATCATAACCATTATATAAATAATAAATAAAATGTAAAAATAATAAATAAGAGAAAGATGGGTTCCTATTTACAAATTAAAAACATTTTTTTACTAGAAAAAAAGTGAATACCTGAGCATGGGGAAAAGTTACTTTCATATCCAATAAATGATTGGATTGTTTTCATGGTGGGCAATAACTAGATGGAAAAAAATGTGCATCAATACAAATGGTAAACAATTAAATAATGAATAGGATATGCTAGTCCATAATCCTCTGAGAGTGTGATGAATTATATGGATTTTAGTTACAGTTTGGGAGCTATAGTTTGACATAGTTCTCAATTATTATAAACATTATGTTTTATTGATTTAATCATGATAAATGATTATATTTTTGTGTTTGAATATATATGATACTTTTTTACATGTGTTTTTATCTTAATGTAGTTTGCATTTCAAAAGTATAGATTCTTGTTGAGACTGTAAACATCTCCTAGAGATGGAGCAAAAGGAGGGTAGAATTTGTTTAAGTATATTATATTTTTACTAGATGGATTTAAAATGTTGGAATATTTTTGTTATGAAAATTATTTTCCATATCTAATGCAAAAAAATATCATAATAATGAATAAGGATTGTGGATAAAATGAGTGAAAATAAGAATTGTAGAACATAAATAGTAATGCCAACATAATGCCAAAATATAAAAAAATCACACTAAAATTCAAGCACATAATAAAATTAAAGTCACCTAAAATGAGAACATGAAGAAATATATAAGAATTATAAGTATAAATGTTATCAAAATCAAAAAAGTAAAATAAATATAACTTTAAAAAATTAGTTTGTCTTTGTATGTACAATGACAAAATCCTAAACATAAGATTCAATTTTATAGTGGGGAACAAAAGTCCAATTAATGATTGGCATGGACACTATTTTGATCAATCTCCCACATATAATCAATCACATATAAATGTACATATCATGATAAAAAGGATAATATATTTATATAAATCATAAAATAAAACAAATTTGTGTATCCATCCCATAAACTAGAAATAAATATGTGTTGCCTTAAAAAAATTAATTTGAATGATTCTTATGCAAAAAATCAATAGTGATTAAATATTACATCTCCATCACCTTGATTTAAGGTCCTACCTAAAATATGAAAAGAATGAAATGCCTTCAATGCTTTTCTTAAGAATCCATCGATAATAGTATTGGTGCACTGTAAAATTAGTAAATTCTAAAGTAAAATAGTCAGGGTAACTATCTTACCTAAACTATGAAAACAATGAACCCCCTTTAATGCTCTTCTCAATAATCAATAGACAATAGTTTTGTTACACTACAAAATTAGTAAACTATAAATCAAAATGGTAAGTGCAACCAAGAGGTAAAAAATGAAATGAGTTTATAATTAAGGATGAGTTGCATAACTGTTAAAGGTATTAGAATTATGATTAAGTCTAAAAGGAAATGTTCCATCGCTTGTGATAGATGTCCCATTTGTGCTAATTCTATAAAAAAGGGAAAAGTTTCAAGACTAATTGTAAAGTCAAGGAATCTTAAATAATCCTTTGGTAATGTAACCTTGTAAAATATTGAATAATAAAATCAAAAATGGTGTAGAGCCAACCATACAATACATAAAAAAAAATTCTCAAAGTATGATAGTACAAGAAATGCATCAAATAAAAAATAGCATTAAACTATTTGAGTTTAATCAGACTAAACATTTATGATGATTGGCACTACAAAATATAGATCATTGTTATTTATAAATAAAGATGCCAACTAAAAATTGTAGGTACAAAATCTTGTTAATACATTATTTAATGCGTAATGCAAATGGGGAGTGATCCTTGGTAGAAACTAGTGCCTATTAATCTATAAACTAATTAAAAATGACCTAGCCAAATAGATGTGTGAGGATGATTTTCCCTTATGGTAGATGCATGTTTTACTCTAAATAACCAAGAAAATAATATTAAAAAAATGATACATGTGAATAATATTTGAAAATAAATATGTCACTAATTAATAGAGCCATTGTAGGCACTTATTCACCATGAATCCTAATTGTATATTACATTATTTATTAACAGTTACCACAAAAGTAAGAATTATAGGCAAGTATGATAGTAGGAAACTCGATGTGTAAAAAGAGAATATGATGAATGGAAAAGAAAAATATAATGAAAAAAATATATCAAACAATGTATATGAATGGAAACCATTTTATATATCCAAAATAAATGGTAAATAAACTATGAGAAAAGACATTCAATATTTTAAAAAAACTATCAAAAAATGTAGATGAAGGGAAAACATTATAGATTTCTTATTGGTTTAGGCCTTTTTCCCACTAGGTTTTTCCTACACGATTGTATTAGATTGCTTAGGGATCTAGAGGTCATTTGGTTTACTTGGGAAGATTAGTCCCACATTCACTGGACTGTGTGGTATCTTTCCCTCTCTAACATATATATTAACCTCTCTCCCTTCATATTTCTAAAGTACTTAAGGTAGTATATTGTGGATTGTTTGAGCTCTGACAACTTTGAGAGCTATGAGAGTTGTGAACTTCGAGCCTTTGTATAAGAAATTTAGGAGATATGGAAGATTTTATTTTCTCTCATTCCTTTACAATATTCTTCTGTACATGATTTCATTTACTAACAACTTCATTGTGATGTGTAATTTCTCAACTCATGATATCACTCCATCATGTGAATTCATTGATCCAACGATCATGGATACAACTCTTTCATGGTATCATAATATTAATCTATGTTCACAATTGTCTATTGGTTGGTTATTTACTATTATTTTTTATAAAATCTTGATATTTGATATTGTCTTATCATAGGAATTGTTGAGATAAATATTCAGATCTATAGGAGTTATTATCTCTAGTGGAGCAGATCTAGCTTAAGGAAGCTATACATAATACTTGTGACCTCCTATGCATGGGTTTATCATGGTGAACATATACAATGAGATATTGAGTTGTATGAGTTTTTTACAATCCATACTCCTACCACCCTTTCTTATTTGTATTTTACATCATTTACTAATAAAAATTAACAAATATGTGGTTTTATTCTCTTCTAACTTCCATTTATCATTTACATTGACATGATATTGTCTCTTATTTGAGTAACAAATAGGTTGAAGGGGTAGACAAAAGGTTTTATTTTGGATCCCATTACCTTTATCTTTCCATTCTTCTTCAACTATCATTCTAGATCAAGGTGGAAGGAATTTATTAAGAGGAATTTATATATTGCTTAGAATTAGCATTTGCATGTTTTTTCATTGGTGTACAAAGAATGTTTTATAGATATGGTCTTGTCATCCTCCTCCACATGTCCTCCAATGATCCCTTATTTAAGCACGACCTATGTGTCACCACCTAGTTGATCCTCCTTCATTTTTTATAGATTTAGTGTGACATCTAAATGGTTTGGTTATAGTTGCAGAGTTTTAGAGTCAAGCAACTCCACCACCCACCTTAAACTAGCTCCACCATCATTGTATTATTCATATTGGTTTTAAACACTAAGTTGTAATTGATCATATTCACCTGAGTTGGTGTTAATTATTTTATATTGTCTACCATTGGCATCAATGTGTCATTGGGTAAATGAAACAAATATTCCATCGACCAAATCGCTTCCTAGGTTTGATCATCAAGCTCATGGATTTCTAAAACCACTTCTTTTTTGTCAAAAGGTGTTTGTCATTTTTCAAAAAGTTTTATCTTATACTAATTTAAGGTGAGGGGCATGTTTCCATTTTGGATAGAGACATATGGTAGGGCAAGCCATATATTTTTTTGATTTTTTTAATTTAAAAATAATATATTGTTAAGCATTGAGTTATTTTCATTGGTAATTTACCTTATATTTTTGCCTGTTGAAGATGAAGGGTGAGGTCTGGGTTAGTAGGAGACCAATTCTCCCACAAAAACAAAACTTTGGCATTCCTCATTTTTTTAGTTATAACAAATGGTTGGAAGGCATATTTTACCTTGCCCAAGTGTATTTTATAAATTTTTAAGTACAAGTTTTTAGTCAATAGGCCTATTTATGATAAATTGTATTGTTAATATCTTACAAATAGTAACTCAAAATTGAATACCATATTTTGAAAAAGTGCTTATTTTTTTATTTCTCACATATTGGGCCAATTTGAATTTTAAAATTCACTAATTTATAAAATGCCAAAATTTGGTGGGGCTACCTGACATAATTTTAGAACTAGTGAAAAGGGGGGTTGTCATTGTGTTGGTTCTTATCCGCACATCTTCTCTTTTTCACAAATGATTTCTACATCATAGTTAACACATTTAATGGGGTTAATTATAATCATGAACTGAGATAATGTTCCATTTTTGGGGTTTCATCATGGATATTAGTAATGAATTATATAAATTAGTTGGAAAGCTAAATTTAGAGAACTATTTGTCTTGGAAGCAAGGGATAAAGAATCATTGTCTAGAGCAAGATCTACTACCTTTTCTTCTAGGACTTGTTCCTGAATCAACTACCTATGAGCATAAAAATTCATGGTTTAACAATAATGACATGGTCTATGGCCTAATATGTCTAACTATATATAAGGATATTATGCATCATATTGAGAATACTAAGTACCATTTTAATACATGGACCATCATCCAATAGTTGTATGGAGACATTGGATATTCATCTAAAAGTGATGCTTCCTTGGATGGCCAAACACCTACTGAGATTCCTGATGCCTCTTCTTATGTGGACACATCCTCATTAGATGATTAGTTTATATGGTCAACATACATTGACACACCATCTATTGTTGAGGATAGTTTGCATCCTCTTTCATCTATTTATACTTCAGAGATCAAAGTTGATTCTTCAAGAGCTTTTAGTGATTATTTGTAATAGGACATACACAATCTTTTAGTTTCAACAGTAAGTGATGATCTCTTGATAGGTGTTTCAAACTTGTTTATGGAGAATCATATTACAGACATGAAGGTCACTTTTTTGATGAAAGCCTCATCACAATTATCTAATCATCATCATATCTTAATCTTATTCATCAATCATTTCTACATGGTCCTTATTTGTCACCTAATTCTTTTATTAGGCATGTACCTATTTGGATTGTGGCATCTTCACCCATGAACATGGCAATATTTGAGAATTTTTTAGAGGCACATTTGATGATATTTTCCCCCTCATATTCTTTTATAGAAGGGGTAAATTATTTGAACCCTTACGTAGTTTTATTTATTCCTAAGGGGAGGAATGTTGTTGGGAATCTACTATCACAACATGAGGATCTTATATTCTGAAGGGGCTTCTTAGCTCCTTATTTCTTTCTCTTTCTATTTTGGGGGGCATACTCTCTTTTATGGAGGAGAGGGATAATTATCTTTTAGGGGGGATTTCATTGTACATGGGTACCTTATCAATCCTTGTTTTTGGGACCCATTTTTTGTATCATCACTCACCTAATCTATACTTATGAAGGGGTGTTGGTGTAGGCCTTTTTTCCACTAGGTTTTGCCTACACGGTTGTATTAGATTACTTAGGGCTCTACAGGTCATTTACGTTACTTGGGAAGATTAGTCCCACATTCACTAGAATGTGTGGTATCTTTCCCTCTCTAACCTATATATTCACCTCTCTCCCTTCATATTTCTAAAGTAGCTAAGGCAATATATTGTGTATTATTTGAGTTGTAACAACTTTGAGATCTGTGAGAGCTATAAACTTTGAGACATTGTATAAGCAATTCAATATGATATGGAGTATTTTATTTTTTCACATTCCTTTAAAATATTTTTCTATGCATGATTTCATTTACTAGCAACTTCATTCTGATTTACACTTGCTCAACTTGTGAGATCACTCCATCATGTGCATGTATTAATCTAGTTATCCTAGCTACAACTCTTTTCTTTCCAAAGGATATGGTAAATAAATTAATGGAGAATACATTTAACATTTCCAAAGGATATGTAAGTTAAATTAAGGGCATAAGAAAATCATTAAACCATAATATATTTAAAAAAATATAAACCATATTTAATAAAACATATACTTTAAAAAATGAAGTAAGACCCATATATAATAGCCTCACCTAGGATTGATGCCTTCACATAGATTTATGATTCTCCTAATTCTGAAGGTGTAAAGAAGGCTTTGTTTAGCATCATTCTCCTTATGATCTCCAACTCCACTTCTACCATTCATTCCATGTTAATTTTTTCCATTTAGTATACTTCATCATAGGTTTACAAACCAAATTGACATATTAAAAAATAGTATAATGTATAATTATTTCTATTTATGAATTCTAAATGATTGTGCAATAAATATTTAGATAGAATATATTAATCAAAGTGGAGAATTTTTTTGTTGAAATAAAAAATGTTGGTGTAAATAACCCTAATTGTAGAAGAGCACCTATTATGGTTACATCCTTTTTCAGATAGAGACACTTCTAACAACTTATCTATATAATAATAATGCACCATTTCATCACATAAACCATGCAACATTAGAATGCAATTGTAACCCTATAAAATGACATTGAAATAAATATCAAGGTAGCTTACATTAATTAAAGTGGAAACAAACCTAGCTCAACTCAAAATTATTAGTGGAATTAATCGTAATTATGTAAAAAAACTAGTTGAACTCATAAGAATTCACTATTTTGATACCTAAATAGTGTATCAATAAAATGCAGTGCAACCCTACATGTTGAACCCTTCCATTGTCTCTCTTGGCTCAATATTTACATTCTAATGATGGTAAATATTTTCATAAAATTTTCCCCGTATATGGTGAATTTGTTTGGTTCGATTAAATTAATGATTTTTTTACAAACCATAGATTTTCTAGAATTTAATTACATTTATAAAAATATTAAAATTAGTATGAAAAAATAGACCTTTAATATGCATGCATGATAACTATCCATTGATGAGTAGTAAAGGCTTAGTGAAAATAGTGGTACAATAAATATCCAATCAACATACACTGATCAAAATGAAATTAAGTTAAAACAAACTATAGGACAAAACCAAAATATATGAAACAACTATATAAAATTCAAAATCAAACATTATTAAAAAAATTAACAAATGTTGAATTTTTTATTAGTTTTATTTGATATATTTAAAAACCCTCCATGTAAAATCATATCTCTATGAATGAAATGCACTACCCAACACGATTTATACATAAACTAAGACACAATGCATCTTGCACTAGACATGGCTATAAATTAACACCACAAGACAATGCAATTTTTATTAATTGTTATGATATATTTTCATTAAATATACAATATAAAATTTAAAATGAAGGTTCAATAAACATCTATGCAATACACATTAACCAAAAGTACCAATTTTTTTACAGTAAATTATAAAGTAAAACTAAAATATATGGAATATTCCTCAATAAGGTGTCGAGAAATATTCCATAAATAATATCTATCAACATTTATATAATTTAAATTCAAATATAATAAGAATGCATCTAATTGAAAAAAAAGGCCTATTGACTCCTATAATACCTATTAAGGTAGCTACAATAAGACTAGCAATTTTACCCACCAAATATTTTGAAATTAAAGTTATAAAATGATTAATTTTTTTTTTTTTTTTTTAATAAAAAAATTATGGTATAGAATTTATATATTTTTAAACACCTTAAAATTTCCCTTTGGCCTTTATTTAGTTATATTTTATAAGTGTTGGTGTTTTTGTCTGTGTATGGGTAATTTGGTTCAAATTAAATATTATTTAATCATTTATCAACTTTTATTGTCTAAAATCCTCTTTTTATATCCCTGTTCTATTCTCCTAGGATATTTTTAAGTTATATTATCCCATGTTAGGACCGTACTCACTGTTAATGCTTTTCATGAGTTTTTGTATGATCATGTCACTTTGATTTTTATCTTCCCTTTTAATTGGATGGGAACATCTATCCCTTTCCCACATTTCCCATTTTTAGCTATTATCACCAAATTTTTAATTCAAGTAATTTTTACATTTACAAGTGATTAGGCTCATTTAATAATCAATTAAACATGATCATTTCTCATTTTGTAACCATCATTCTATTAGAGAGAACTTTTACACACATGTTGAAATTATTTATGTTATGATTTACTTTTATTAATGTATTTATTCCAATCCAAGGGGTATAATAAATTAGAAGATTTATCTAACATAGACCACTAATTTTATTTTCATTAACACTCTAGGTAAACCATATTTATATCATTGTTAGAAGAATAGATTCAAAGCACATAAAATTAGGGTAAGAGGTGAAGGAATAGAATCATGAAAATAGGTATTGCAGATCATTCTACAAGTGGTAGTCATTAAATAATAATGCTCATATGATCTTGGCATTAGTCGCATAATAATTTAATTTTTTAGTGAAAAATGCACCATAGCTTCAGGTGTGCATTTGTTGGTCTAAATTATGTGAAAGATTTAGTGACATTTCATAAACTTGATAAGAGAATTCCATTTCCCTTATGTCTTTGTATGTTTTATTGAGCATTTAATTAGGGATTATTGAGCTATGTTTTTACATGTGTGATGATTAATTAGAGGTGGTACAGTTTTACATTATATTTTGGTGAGCCTCAACTATATCACACATAATAAGGTTTCAATTTATGGTGAATATTGTGCCTCCTAAGGCTTAATTATTATACATGTTCATAGATCTAAATGTTTTGTTTTTTCCCACATTTTTCTTGATCCCAAACCCTATGTCATTTTCAATTAAAAGAAAAAAGAAAAAAGAAAAAAAATAGCATGTTTGGTCTTGTGTTGTATGTTTTATTTCATGTTTAAATACATTTAATGCTAAAAATATTCAAACAATATATAATTTCAACTATAAGAAGTGATAGGATTAGTATAAAAACAATACGTTTTAAGTCTTTTTTTTTCATCTAAGTTATGCTTGAGAAATAAAATGAAATATAAAATTTTGAAGGTATAATTCCAATATAATAGTATTCTTGAACCTTTAAAAGTATATATTCATGTGTAAAATTATATATATTCCTTTAATGATAACACTATGTCTTTTAATAATAAGGAGCTATTTAAAAATCCTTTTTTAGTGCCACTGTAAAAAATAATTTTGAATATGGTGGAAATTTATATACTCAAGCAAATGCATATTCTGATAATAGTCAAAATGCTTTAGAATACATTAGATAAATAATAAACATTAAAAACCCCTAGTGTTTAGTTTAATAAGTTTATCATAGAAAACCATCACTAAATTATAGGTATGCTAAATATAGTAAAATAAGTTTCATGTATAGGTTTACATCACAATGTATTAATTTCCCAATCATCTCATAAACCAATATCATTTCTCCATCTAGTCCTAATATTTCACAATCATATTTTACTCCTAGAATTTGCCAATCAACTCTTATTCCTCATATTGTTGTAAATATTATGTTATCACACCCCAAATTGTAATCTTAGAAACCAAAAATTCATACTCTACCTACCATTCTTAGAGTAACTTCTCAAATAAATCTCTCCATAGTCCAATTCTTCTCTCCAAATCCGATATTAATAATCATTTCAAAACCTTATGTGGGTAATTGCATGGAGTTTTGGAATAATTCAATGGAAATTATACCATAACATGTATGTAGTCTTTCATAACATGTAAACATTATATAAATAATGTGTATGCATTATTTTTTCTAGACTTGATAAATATAAAGCCTAGAACGCATAAGCAATATAACGTGTACATGTTTTTTCTAGTTCAAATTTGAATTTTCAAAAGTGCACGTGCTTGAAATCCAAAGAAACCATAGTGTGTAAATGATATAACACATACGTTCTATAGTGCATACACATTACTTATACATTGCGCCAAGAAAGCATAAAAGCTCTTTTGGGAGGGGAAGATGATCTACTAAAATAAATTTTAAGTATAAGGAATACAAAAGTAATAATATAAATGTGAACTTAATATAAAATATAAAATATAAATGTAAATATGTACTTTAAATTTATTTTAGTAAATATAATAAATTAGGTTTACTCTATATTTGATATATTTGGTATCATAGTTGCACACCTTAAAATGTGGGAGATAGTTTTTCAATATCTAATCTAGTTAGTACTTAGGCATTTTCTCTATTTTATTATTAAGCTACAGATTTTAGGGCATATATTTTGTAATTGATGTCTATTTTGTGTAAACATATAGTCATTTTCCAGTTTTTATGCCTTCCAATAGCTTTTTGGAATTTATAGGAGTCCTAGGTTTATTAAAATTGAATTTTACAAACCTCTCACTCTTAATTCAAGCCAAAGTGGCATGAGTGGAGCATCATAGGTCACATTCATGACCTGTGTACATCAAACAACCATTTTATGTTAATTTCACTTGTGCATCATCCATACCTCATCCATAATCACTACCTCATGATCCATCATCACCTACAATTACTCTTCACTAATTACTAATTGTCCCTATTCACTCCCTCATTGACCCTCACCATCCTTGATCATCTCTAATCACTTCCTCATTGTCCCTAACCACTCCCTCATTGTCCCTAACCACTCCCTCATTAACCCTCACCTAGGTTCATTAAAATCGAAGTTTTCCAAACCTTTCACTTTGAATTCAAGCCAAAGTGGCATGAGTGGGGAATCATAGGTCACATTCATGACCTGTGCACATCAAATGACCATTTTGTGTTAATTTCACATGCACACCATCCATCCCTCATACATAAGCACTATCTCATCATCCATCATCACCTACAATTACTATCTCCTAATTATTAATTATCCCTAATCACTCCCTCATTGACCCTCACCATCCTTAATAACTTAATAATACATCACCATCCATAATCACTTTTTATTCATCCCTAATACTATCTAATTATTCCATCTTCATACCTCATCATCCCTAACCACTACCTCATTGATCCTAACCATCCATCATCATCCCTAATCACTACCTCATAATCTTTAATCACTCCCTTATTGACCCTCATCATCCCTAATCATTCTTTAATTTTCCCTCATCATCCATAATCACTCCCACCTCATTCATCACAATCCCTAGTCACTACCTCCTCATCCTCATTGACCCTCATCATCCCTTATCACTCCCTTAGTAACCCTCATTGTCGCTCATCATCCCTAATGATTCCTTCATCATCCATCATCATCCCTACTCACTCCCTCCTCATCCTTCCTCATCCATAATCAATTCCTCCAATACCTTAATGGTGGGTGTAGTATCTTCCCACTTGTACTTGATTGGCTCATATTCTAATTCCAAATTTTGCTCACTTAGATATAGCTCAAGGAAAATCTTATTTCATTCATCATATTTCACTCAAATAAAGAACTTAGAGATAACATATAATTATTTGGTAGGATTCAAAGATATATATGGTGGTTCATGCTCACATCATGGAGAGTGTACATATTTAGAACCCTAGGCTAGATTAAATATTCATGTAAATGAGAAAAAGGTGGGGTGAAATTGTATCATTTACATATAAAAGTTGGGATTTGGTGATCCAAAGGATTTTTAAATTTACCAGTCTTTTTAGATCATTTATAGAAGTTCAGTTATGGATATCGTAGTTAGTAGGATCTACTCTTGTTTTAGAGGGGGATCCAACTATCGTGGTATATTAGTGTAATTTTAATATTTCAAATTACACTATTATTTTTATACAATATTATTTTGATGCTTATATTTATGACATGTGGCATGATGAGGAACATTTTTAAAGGTCCACGTAGTGGGTCCTTATACCACCACATGGCATACCACCACTTTATGTTATTTTCCATGTAATGTTTATGCAAACTACACAACTCGAGTTGTTATTGCAAGTATTTATGCTAAGTTGAAGGTTAGCATGGACAACTTACCCTCTAACTCAAATCATCACATATTTTCCAATTGAATTCATGCCAACTCAACAAGCAGCTCATAGTCTGAGTGATAGCTCAATGTTTAAATAAATGCCAGCTCAACCTTGGCTAAGTTGGTGGAAATATTATTTAATAACCAATGAATTGAGATATACACATTAGTAGAACTATTTGGTTATATTAAATTGAATCAAAATGGTAGGAGGCATGGCTAAAGCCATAGTTGTGACATGTTTTAAGAGACTATTTAAAGGCTTTATCCCCTCCACATTGGTGAATGTGGGGTAATAATACCATTAAAAAAGGTAAATGATGCAAGGATTTGGTAAATTTGAGCCCCATTTTGTAAAAAAGCTGGAGAGAGTCTGGGGTATATATAAGGAGGGGAGTCAAACCTAAGCTAGGGGGATGAAGGTGTCAAAATGAAAGGTTGAGCCTAAGAAGGGTATTTTTTCTATTGATGGCCTTCGGCCATGGAAGATGTGTGTGGATATTTAAATAAAGAAGACACAGTCCAAAATAGGACTCACCATTAGAGTCTAACTGGGGAATAATTGAGAATGTGTATTGATGCCATATAGACCTAGTGTATGACTTTAGATGGGAGACACAGTCCTTACATGGCCTAATGCCATAGAGGATATGTACAGTCATTTTTAAAGTCATGTAATCTTGAATGGGCATAGTGGAAATCTTGATGCAATCTTGAATGTATTATATCACCATTGTAACTCTTTTTATTTCTAGTCATTCAATATGAATGTGTGATTATGTATAATTATAGTTAGAATTGAGCCTAAGGAAACATGCATCTATTATGCCTATTGTATAGTGATTTTGGACTATGGTGAATAGAGAGTGTCTATATCCTCAATGTTTATGTTTCAATTCTTTTGAGATCATCTATAGCCTATGGAAAACTGAGAGTGTCTATATGGCGGGATTATTATTTTACACAGTCTCGAATGACATTTTATATGTACAGCGTTTGTTTGGAACCAAAACTATATTTTCCTTGGCATCTTCTTTTATTTTTAAAAGTTCATCATGGGTGTATAATATATGAACAACTTCATCTATTTTTAAGGCCATGGAAGATGGATAGACATTGTTAGGGCCACAATAATTGCTAAAGGCTTTTGATTTGGTTGAAAGTGGAGTTATTTTTGACATAACACCATGTTCACCTATTTGGTAAGATTTGTTCCATAGAAATTATATCTTGTAATTTTGAGCCTATTTTATAAACATTATCTCCATTATATAAAAATGAAAAAAATAGATCGAGCCTGTGATGACAATACACTCGGCTAAGGATGTTTACTTATAGGATGACAATGCCTCTATTTATGTAGGTCATTGGCCATTGAATACAAGGTGTGACTATATAATAACATAGTTAGAGAGACCCAAGACATTAATATTTTTAATCCTTATATTTTATAAGGCTTATAGATAGGGAAGGTTAAATGATGTAGTTACAAGGTTATATTGAAAGTTATAGGTCTGTAATAACTAAAGGCACTTCTATTCATTATTTTGCCCATTTTAAGAGGTCTACTTTTTAAGAACACTCTTAATGGAAAAACATGCCAAAATGCATAGAGAAGATAAACATGTGCCATGGACTTTGAGGAGATAGATCATTGATCAATTTACAACTCTTCAAAGTTAGTTTCATCACTATTTACAGGTCTAAAATCTATTTTTGATGTAAGTTGGTTAATTTTTATATTTACATCATTTATAATGGATTGGTTCATGATTTCAAACCTAAAGGCATATCCTAAATGGTTGAACTCTGTTATCAGATTGGTGTTGATTTTTCTTTCAATTATTTTTAGGTTTTACTTTAATTTAATTGCAAATGAATTAATATAATGCTAGAGTTACTTATGGGGAATTTATAAAATTAAATTAATTAGGAGTTTGATGTGGGAAAATTAGTTTATAGAGTTTTATAATCACTCTTTATTCATTCCTATAATTCCATAACCAATTCTATTTCATTTCAGGTAATTGAGAATTTTGGTATCTAATTTTAAAACTGTTTGATTTATGTGAAAAATAAATTCGGTTTATAGATCAAATTTGATATCAAAGAAGGTTGATACAAGAATTACTTCAGTTGTTGATACACTTTAGTTTGAAGTTTTTAGATATTAGATTATTGGTATTTTTATTTTGTTGACTTGATCATGTAAGAAGGCTAGTGCAAAAGAAAATTGGAATGTGTTCTAATTCATTAGAAGAAGACAAACTTATAACAACCAAGGTTTTGAAACACTAGCCCTGCAAGCTCAACATGGATGAATAACACAATACATGTTACTTGAAGTGTGAGATGGTGTTGATAAAGGATCATTATTTATTTCTTGGGAAGCATTCAGATAAAATGCAAGGCTTTTTCAGTGATGCACATCCAAGAGGAATCAATTATAGTCCTAAACCATTCTTACACAGAGGGCAGAAGAAGGTATGATGGTGATCTAATTTCATATTGGTATTAACACAATATTTTGGTATTGATAACTAGTTGAGTATCTTTTAGTTTTGGATTACTAATCATATTATGGATGCCTACTTCCTTGATTATAGGAACAAGTGAAAATACCAGTTCCATGGTAAGATATGGAAATGGTAATAAGGCATTGGTCAAGAATGAACAAATTTTTTCACTTTAAAATTGAGTTTTTAAATTGGTTCATAAGTTTTTTCATGTTTCATAGATTTGTTGAGATTTTTAAGAAGCAAATAGGAAGCTATTGAAGATACCAACAATATGCCAACTAGTACTCAACAAGTGCACTTCATAGTTTCTTTAGAGGTATAAATTATTCTCAAATATAACTATGTTTACACAATTTTTGGTTGAATATTTTGTGTAAGGTTGTTTTGGGAGTAAAATATGTATTTTTTTGGAATTTTTATTAAAGCATTTTTGAAATTGAAATATGGATCATCTAACTCTTATTAAGATAGAGTCTTGAATAAGATGAAACCATCTCCTATTCAGTTTTGGAAACCATAAAGAAGGAATAGCCCTTATAAATAAAATGGTTTAATTGAATAAGTTTTGATAAGAATATCTATAGTGTTGATTAGTATGCTTAAGATTCATTTCAAACACTATTTCAAAGAAATTCTTTACTATTGGATATAGGGAAGGAATTTTGATAAAATTGTGTTTTAAAGAATGTTATTTCTATCTCTTATTTTTGTATTTTATTGTAATATATTTTGGGAAACTAACTCATTATTGATGATTTTTAGAGGTATGAATTAGGGTGTAGTTAGATGGTGAATGAGACCATGAGACATGTTTAAAATTATTAGTTTTCTCCTCACCTTTATATGATACTTTTCTTACAATTTCTTTCATAGTTTGTGAGTTGTAAAGAAGCTCTTATTATGGAAATTATCTATGTTGACATTAGAGTTTAACAGGTATAAGGAATGATTGATAATCATTTTTTGGAATTAAAACATTTAATTATGTTGTTTACAATTCCCTTGATTATAATTTCATGTATTGTGTATATTGTGTTGTTATAACCTTATGATAGACAAATTCATTGTACATTTTTATACTTTTCATTTACATTTAAGTCCCAAAGTAATATGGGAAATGTTTGTATTATAAACATTATGTACACAAATTTATGTATTTTATGTACACTTGTATATGTAATTTTAAATACCCATAGATGGGCAATGTTTGTAAAAATTCAAGTATATAGGTGTGCAATTTAGTCAAGTCCTATAGGCATATACATCACAATTTGATTTCCCTTGTGTGATGTTGATAACAAGGACAATATCTTAGCCTTTATGCAGTGCAGGGGTTGAGATAATTAGCTATATGTTATGATTATTTTGGGTCACAAGTCATTTTGATAAAATGGGTAAAGATTTTATTTTACTCTACATGAGCAGGTTCAGTTGGATAGTTGATTTTTTACAATGAAGTTTTATAATGTCTTATTTCAGTGATGTAGATTTATGTTTTGAAAATAGAGTTTCATTGAATTCATAACTCCTTCACATGCTATTTTTGGCTCTTATATGTTTGGAATCAATGCATGAAGATTGTTAATGGCAAAGAAGAAAAATTATTGAGAAGTTTTGGGGCAATTGTATTAATTACACTTTTGGAGACCAAAAGCCTCTTTGTGGGGAAGTTTGATCTGGATGATTTTTAAAGTTACCAGTCTTCATTTAAAAAAGGACATCTATAGAGACCATATCTGATGGGATCCACTCTTGTTTTGGAAGGGGATCCGGCCACCATGGTATATTAGTGTAATTTTAATATTTCTAATTACACTATTGTTTATATGCCATATTAATTTGGTTCTTCTATTTATGAAACATGGTAGGATGATGAGCATTTGGAAAGGTCCACATGGTGGGTCCTCAAGACACCACATGTCCTATCACCACTTTATGTTATTTTCCATGTATTGTTTATGCCAAATTCAAACTACATAACTTGAGTTGTTATTCCAAGTATATATGCTAAGTTCAAGGTTAGCATGGCCAACTTACCCTCCAACTCAACTCATCACATATTTTCCAACTGAATACATGCCAACTCAACAAATATCTTACAATTTGAATGCTAGATCAATGTCCCAATACATGCGAGCTCAAACTTTGATAAATTGGTGGAGATTTTCTTTACCAACTAATTACCTAATATCTCCACATTAGTAGAGCCATTTAGATCTCTTAAATAAAAGTAAAGTGGTGGGACGCATGACCAAATCCATGGTTGTAACATGTTTTAAAATCCTATTTAAAGGCTTTATCCCCTATACATTAGTGAATGTGGGATAATCATACCATTAGAAAGGGTAAACAATGTCGAGATTTAGGGGATTCAAGCCCCATTTTATAAAATGGATAGATAGAGTTTGTTGTTGATAAAAAGAGGGGGGTCAAACCTAAGATAGGGGGATGAAGGTGTCAAAATTCAAGGTCGGGACTATGAAGGGCATTTTTTCTATTGATGGCCTTCAACCACAGAAGATGTGTGTGGTTGTTTAAATAAAGAAGACACAGTCTGGAATGGGACTCATCATTGAAGCCAAGATTGGGCATTAGTGAGAAAGTGTATTGATTCCACATAGACCCAAGTATATGGTTGTAGATAGGAGACATAGTCTTTACATGGCCTAAGGCCATAGAGGATATGTATGGTTGTTTTTAAAGTCACACAGTCCTGAATAGATGTAGGGGAAATCTTGGTGCAATCCTAAATGTAGGAGATCACCATTGTAACTCTTTTTATTTTTGGTCATTCAATATGAATGTGTGACTATGTATAAATTAAGGCAGAGCCAAGCTTGAAGAAGGATGCATCCATTACTCCCATTGTATAGTGTTTTTAGCCTATGTCAAATGGAGAGCATATATATCATTAATGTCTAAATTTTAGTTCATTTGAGAGCATCTATAGCCTTTGAATAAATGAGAGTGTCTATATGGTGGGGTTATTATTTTACACAGTCTTGAATGACATTTTTTATGTATAGAGTTTGTTTGGAACTGAACCTGTATTTTCCTTGGCATCTTCTTCTATTTTGTAAAGGTCATCATGGGAATATAGTGTATGAATGCCTTAATCTATTATGTAAGGCCATGGAAGATGTATATGCATCCCTAATATAGTATGGAGGACATTGTGTCTAATTTAGAAACTATTGGGGCCATGACAAATGGTAAAGGGTTTTGATCCAGGTGAAGATGGAGTTCTTTTTTACATAACACCATGTTCACCTATTTGGTAATATTTTGTCCATAAACATTTATCTTGCAATTATAATCTTATTTTATAAAACTTGTATCCATTTTAT
The DNA here is from genome assembly GCA_037957365.1 of Torreya grandis. Classification (NCBI taxonomy): domain Eukaryota; kingdom Viridiplantae; phylum Streptophyta; class Pinopsida; order Cupressales; family Taxaceae; genus Torreya; species Torreya grandis. Next base: position 498,771 of record JARHVA010004968.1, read on the forward strand.
AATGAATTAAAAACATAGACTGAGCTTGTGATGACAATACACTAAGCCAAGGATGTTTACTTTCAAGATGACAATGCCTCAATTTTTGTAGGTTGTTGGCCATAGAAGACAAGGTATGATTTTATAATAACACACATAGAAATACCCAAGACTTTAATATTTTTAATTCTTCTATTTTATAAGGCTTATAGCTAGGAAAGGTTTAATGATGTAGTTATAGGGTTATATCAGAATTTGTAGGTCCATAATAACCAAAGGTACTCCTATTTAATATTCTACCCATTTTAAGAATTCTATTTTTTTAGAATGCTCTTAATGGAGAAACATTCCCTAATGCATAGATAATGAAGAGGTGATACAAATAATGAGGAGATGGATCATTGATCAATTTTTGACACTTCAAAGTCAGTTTCAACACTATTTATAGGTCCAAAATCCATTCTTGATGTATGTTGGTTAATTGTTGTATTTACATCATATCTAATGGATTGGTTCATGATCATGAAATTGAAGACATATCCAAAATGGTTGAACTCCATTATCATATTGGTGTTGATTTTACTTTAATTTATTTTTGGGTTTTAGCTTAATTTAGTTGCAAGTGAATTAATAGAATGCTAGAATTAATTACGTGGAATTTATAAAATTATAATAATCAGGAGTTTAATGTAGGAAAATAAATTTATAGGCTTTATAAGAACTCATCATTCATTCATATAATTCCACAACCAATTCTATTTGATTTGATGGAATTGAGAATTTTAGTATCTGATTTTAAAACTATTTGATTTATCTGAGAAATAAAACTAGTTTACATATCATTTGGGCATCTAAAACACCCCTTCATGTCATTTTTACTTGTTATTAAGTCCCTTATAGTCCATAATTAACACAAAAACATCATATCCATTTATGACTAAGGAAAATTCAAAGGATGGGCCCACCACATTAATATAACCCATACATGTAGTTTATTTAATGAATTCATGTAGTTGAAACCAACTATTGTATTAATAAGTTGCGAATTAACCATCACATCATGTTACCCATACCTGGACCTCATTATTTATCACATCAACATCATGAAATATGTATAAATATGGCATTGATCTAATCTATGATATGGATATGTACTGTATCAAACAAATCATTCATATCATGATAAAAATTATGCTCATTGGGTCACGCCATCTAGTACCTTTATGGTGGGTGTAATGGTTTTCTACTTGTGCTTGATTATCCCCTAATCACTCTTTTCTCTATGTAGATTATAATTACTCCTCTCATTTCAAGATATGTCCTCAGTATTTGATCATGTATTTATCTATGGTATACTCAAGATCAAGATATGGCTTAGATATTCAATTGGGTAGGGCATACTCAAGTAGGTAAATTAGGTAATTAATACTCAATGGTGTGTTTATATATATATATATATATATATATATATATATATATATATATATATATATATATATATATATATATATATATATATATATATGGATAATTTTTACATGGGAAATTTACAAGATGGTAAATAGTAATAGGTTGTTAGTAATTAGTGGTTATAACCATATGGTTAATACAATAATTTAGAATATTATATTTTTAGATATATTTTAATAAGTTATAACAATATATAAATCTAGGTTTACACTATTATAAGATCTTTGGAGGTTTTATAGGTGAGAGAATATCAAATTTGCTATAGAACATTATTCCTATATATATATATATATATATATATATATATATATATATATATATAGATATAGATATATATGTCCAGAATGTATTAATCATTAGATTGAAATAATATATTAATGTGTTTGAAATAATTGATCTTTGTGTTTGGCTCTATGAATGAATTAAATATGTGTTTAACTCCTCCAATACTCAATAATGGCATCAGAACAACATTTGGTCTTGTTCATGTGATGGAATAATCTTGTTTATAAGGAAAACTAAAAGCATTTATTGTCCTATAGATGGCAGTGTTTTAATAAAGAATAGATTTTATAGTTTGATAATTATAACATAGATTAAGTCTCCATTTGGATTCAAATCCAATTATATATTTGGTCTAACCCTTGCTTCATGATGGGTCTGATCTTGAATTTACCATCGGCGTATTATACGACACTTGGAGAGTTACACACATCTCAGTTCAATTCGGCCAACATCACTATGTCTTATTTCTTAGAAGTGTGTGGTGTAAATTCAAACTGTGCTAATTTTTTTGATAAAAAAGACCACATTTATCTACTTATCCACAAATTCTTCTAGTAAAATTTATTGATAATTGCCTATTCTGTAGTGCATATAAAGCCATGTAACAATAGTTCACACAATCACAGTCAAATGCAAATCTAATTTTTTTTATTTCATCACTTCAGTCTACCATATGAATTAATATCTTCCACATGTAATGAAGTTTTCACCTCTATCTATTGTCATTTTTTCCAAATAGCCATTTTTCTATTAGTATCATCTAGGGTAGTTGTCTGAATGTTGGCCTATATATAATTGGAATGCCTTCTTGTATAATGAACATCAATATAATCCACATTTGATTTGAATCAAAGCTTGGACATTTCTACTCAGGTCTGTGCCCATTATCTCCATCTCATTTCTCCTACCAACCACACTAGATCCTTACCCTATGTTGAAGGAAAACATGCAAGTTATTTCATGCCATGAACTCTTTTTTTACCTTTACATAGACCTCTCAACAAATCTACCAGGTTTTGATAGCTCTCTCTACCATTTTTGTTACCATTCATGTGACACTTGGTGAGTGCATGAAGTTTACTTAAAGGTGAGTGAATGACAATTAAAGGTTTCTTCCTTATTATATAGTCAAATTTATTTGGTTTATGTTTGATAGCTTAAAGATATATAGTATGTACATAGTCAAGTTTTGTTTTTATGAATTTAAGTCATCGTATCAGTCAAAGTTATGAAGATTATTATAAATTTTGGTTAGTATTTATATATTTGGTCATAGTTTATTCTTCTCAACATATAGGTCAGTTGTCTTTAGTTAATATTTTATTAAGTTTTAGTTTATGTCCTTTTATTGTTATAGCATTGAAGGTTAATTGTGTGTTAATAAATATATCATGTCTATAGTAAAGGGTTGTCTCAATACTTGTAGTTTTATGTCAAAAATCCAAAGTGTTATTATCTAATGTGTTAATGTATCGTTAAGTAAACAAAATTTGTATGTTAATTTTTTCAAAAGAGTCATATCAAAATTGAGTCCAAAATAATTTTTTACATCCATAAAGTATATTGAGTCATTCAGTCTAGAGTCATATTTTATGTGTGTCATCATTTGTCAAAAATTCCAAATTGTAAAAATAAAAAAACTTTACCTTATGGATGCATTTTCAGTGGAAACCGACATCCTAGGTCAACCATTTCACATTGTGGGAGGGAATGATACAATAAATAATGTAAATATTTGTGCTTCATTGACACATTTGTTGAGTGATCAGTGACATACTGGAGGTTGGAGGCTACACATGGAGGTCTTTCAACAACCTCTCGTCAGTCACTAATGATGGGGCTACATATAACTTTGGTGACATAGTGTGGTGTGTTATTTTTAGTGTTGTGTGTTTTTTCATTTCTATTGTGTGATGTGTTTATTTTTGGAAATGTTCACATTGTGGGAGTAGAACATAGAGCAATGTTTCATTTTCCATTTAGAACTAAACTAGCTAAAGTCAAGGAACACTACCAGTGGTAGTGATAGTATTCTTTATTGTGTGAGTTTAAGTGGTATGATCATACACAGTGGCTACAAGTAAGAAGTTTATTTCTTACAAGGTCAAATGTGACATTCAGTGTGTGTTTTCTTTTAGTTCTAACTTGGTGTGCAAAATATGTAAACAACATCTTGATGTTTTAAATCCTAGTAGAAAATATTGTAGAGTGTGTTTTAATTTTATTGTAACACTCATATATTTGTAAAAGGTTTGTGGTTGATCTAAAAAACCATAGATGCAAAAATTTAGATAAATTTTTACTGGTGTAGTGGTCCTTTGAATGCCCTTTTTATTTATGAAGATGATACGCTAATGGAATGTCGAGTGCATTATTTTCATGGAGTAAATGTGGGATGCATTACTTTATATTGTTGTGGTCATGTAAAACAAGATAGTCAGCCAATTAGAATTTTGCATGCCTTTCTTTGATCCATATTATGAGGCAAGCCTATGCAACACATTGTAGTAGGAGTTATGTTGTATGATGTCAACATTAGGGGGCTGAATTTTACAGATAATGTTTACATGGGAAATTTATATGATGATAAAAAATAATGGGTTGTTAGTAATTAGTCAATATAACCATATAGTTAATATGGTAATTCAGAATATTATATTGTTAGATATATTATTACATGTTATAAAAATATATCATATTTATGTTTGCATTATTATAGGAGTTTAACAGGTTTTATAAGTGAGAGAATATTAGAGTTGTTATAGAACATTATTCCTATATATATTTGCCTAGAATGTATTAATCATTAGAGTGAAATAATATATTAGTGTGTTTGAAATAATTGATATTTGTGTTCAGCTCTGTGAATGAATTATATATGTGTTCAGATCCTCCAATACTCAACACACACACACACACACACACACACACACACACACACACACACACACACACACACACACACACACACACACACACACACACACACAAACACACACACACACACACACAGAGAGAGAGATATATGTATGTATGTATGTGTTACACACAGAACATGATTCAAGACCTCATTTCTCATTCTATCTATCAAGAAGAAAGATTTCCTTGCCTAAACCAGAAGCTAAGTAGTAGGGTATAGCTAAGTAGGGTAAGGAAATAATATGTTCAAGCTATAGATTTGGAAACAAACTTCCTTTGATATCTAAAAATCTATTCTAGAAAGGGGAATTCGGTAGGAAAGAACAAAGCTATACATTAGGAAGTAAGCTTCCCTTGGATTATTGGGTAGGGCATAACAAAGTCGATGTTGTAATAATAAATCTACCTATCAAAAATCAAGTTTCCATTGATATCTATGTCTTAATATAGAAGCAAATAAAAGTTAGATTATAGGAAGGCAAACTTACCATGATAGGTATGCCCCCCTTACTATTTATTGAGAAGGCAGTCTTCCCTTGATATTATGTTAGGTGAATCAAAGATAGGTATCAATAATGAAATCTTACCTTTACTCACTCCTTGGCATAGATGAAGTGGGTAGGGAAAGTTTCCATTGACTTATATATTAGTGAAATTTTGAGATTAGGGGAGGTGACTCAGAATGGTTCCACCCATATATCTATGGTGGGGCCTCCATTTTGATATATTGTATTAGGGTCCAGGGCAAACTTAGAGTTTGGTAGGGTCCTAATTTATCCTTTAGGACCCATCAATACATGTAAAATATCTAAGTAACCCCTCCTTGATACAATGGATAATGCATATTCCCTTTATTCACTTCATATATTAAGTTTTATATAGATCAAATTGGGTATATATCGAGTTGGGTTTAGAAATACACTCTACTAGCTATTAGATGTTAACACACTATAAAAAATTAGTGATCACCTATCTATTTATATGTAAATACAATTTACTATGGATAGATAATCAATGACATATAGATAAAATGAGACTACAACTATGGGGTTGGGATTAAAATTTTTAACTAGTCTCCACTCACCCCTAGCTATATAGATATAAATCTATATTTTAAACTCTAGGATTGGAATTATTAGATGATCAAATCCCAATCTATATATGTAAGTAATACAATTTTATCCAATCATTTTCTTACTTTCCTACCAATTTATAAGTAAACATATAGTCATTTTTTAGGTTTTTATGCCTTTCAAATTACTTGTTGACATTTATAAGAGGCTTAGGTTTATCAAAATTGAAGTCTACAAACCACTCTCTTTGAATTCAAGACAAAGTGGTGTGATTAGGGTATCATAGGTCACATTGATGACTTATACACATAAAATGACCATTTTATGTTAATTTCACTCGCTCATCATCCCTCCCTCATCGATAATAACTTCCCCCTCATCCCTCATCACCCCTAATCATTCTCTCCTTATTTATCATTATCCTTAATCAATTCCTCATTGAATCTCACCATCTCTCATTATCTCTAATCAATCCCTCATCATCCCCAATCACTCCCTCATTGGCCCTTGTAGTCTTCTATCATCTTAATCATTCAATCATCATCCTTTATCATCCCTAATAAATCCATCCTCATCCCTTATAATCCCTAATCACTCCTTCCTCATCCCTCATCATTCCTAATCACTCCATTTACCCTCACCATACATTAGCATCCCTAATCACTGTATCATTGACACTCACTATCCTTCATTGTCCCTAATGACTCTCTTGTTATCCCCCATCATCCCTACTCACACCCTTTTTGTCCCTCATCATCCCTAATCAATCCCTCAAATACCTTGATGGTGGGTATAATGACTTCTTACTCATCCCTAATTAGATTCTATTAAAACTCCATATTTTACTCACTTGAATAAGGTCCAAAGAAACTCTTCTTTTAATCATCCTCTTTTACTCAAATAAGGAATCAAAGATATCATCGGATTATTTGGTGGGATTTAAATGTCTATATGGATATTCATGCCTAGAACATGGACAATGTGTATTTATATCCCCTAGATAGAATAAATAGGAAGGAAATCAAGAAAAGGGTGGGATGAAATTATATTACTTACATATATATTTGGATTTGGGCATTTAATAATTTCAATCCTATAGTTGAGAATCCCAATTTATGTTTATATAGATAAGGGTGACTGGAGACTAGTTGATAATTCCAATCCTAACCCCATAGTTGACTTCTCATTTTCTTTATATGTCATTGTGAGTCTATACATAGTAGAGTGGATTTATAGATAGATAGATAAGCAGTCATCAATCTGGTAGAGTGTGTTCCAATCTAATAGCTAGTAGAATATGTTTCCAAACCCAACTTGATATATTCCCAGCTTGATATATATCAAAGGTCATGTGCCTTAATCCATTATATCAAAAAGGGATACTTAGAGCTTGGGTATGGTCAAATGGGCCCTAGAGGCCAAATTGGGTCCCTAGTCCCAATCTTGATCTTGAGTATACCATACCTAAATAATCGATGGAATACCCAATCAATATCTTAAAAGGAGTGGGGACATTCTAACCTATTTAGAGAAAGGAGGGACTAAGGGACAATTATGAACAAATAGAAAGCCACTACACCCCCATATTACTATTGGAGGAAGCGGCCCAAAGCACATAATTCCCAACATGGTATGAATGATTTATGTGATGCATTACATATCCATATCATAGAATAGATCAATATCTTTTGGTGCCAATTTCACATTTTTCATTCATTATTTTGGGCACAATTCTAATTATAGATATGTGACCTTCTTTAAGATTACTTATCTTTTAAACTTACTATTATATCCTTTTATAACTTTATAAATAGTTTATATAGTGAAATGCCCAAATCAAATTTTGATCTTTTTTACTTTCAAACAAAAGAATCATTATTCTCCTTTATAAATATGGTGGACTTTCTTTAATAACAAGTGTTTTAGATAATTATATTCTACCAAGAACAACTCATGTATGCAGTCAAACAACTTTGATTTTTGAAATTAACAAGATTCATTCACAATTATTAATCTCAATCTTTTGGTCCCTCTATGTCTCTTAATTCACATATACTTTTAATGAATGTCTTTTTCAAAATAATTATTTTACAAATAATCTTGATGAGAACTTAGAAATTTACCTCTTCTATCAGTCTATTTGGATCTGTCTTTGACTAATAATTCTCCCTTTTCTCTCTATGATGTAGATATTTATCACAAAATAATGCCTATGCTCTTTAGGGACCATAATACATATCCACACAAGATTAAAACAACTCCTTGAAGGAATATAATAAAAAATGAATTGTCTTATCTGACTAGGACATGACCAAAAATTTGTAAAATCTGAGAGCATGTAAATGATTTTAATTACCTTTCCCTTAACCAATAAACCTAGAATAATGATGCAAATAGATATTACCATTACACAAATGAAATACAAAGAATAATCGTACCCCTTATTAACATTCAAAACCACTTAATGTCTAGATTATATGTCATCCACACCTATATATTTACCTTGTCATAAACATACAACCATTACATTACATTACATTACATTACATATATATATATATATATATATATGTATGTATGTATGTATGTATGTATGTATGTATATGTAAGATAAAACTCCTATTATCTTAGTGCCACTAAAAACCTATGCTATATAAGATGGTGGCTGTATATTACAATAATACTTCATTTATTTTCCTTATCTACACCAATCCTAAAGATAGCCAATCAATCTGCTTATAAGGATGAACATAGTGACCCTACGATCTTCTCTTCATCTTATTTCAATTCTGCACATCTTGGTATATATAATTGTTCAAATATGAGATAAATAACAATTGTATGGAATGGAATCCTATCCAGTTTCTAAGACAATTTATCAATATGAACTATTGATTCATTTATAATAGACCAATTGACTATCGAATGGCACTTAAATTGGTCTGATCCATTGAAAGAAATTATTAATTTTCTTCACTTTGAAATTTAACTAATGTAGGATTAAAATTTAACATGCCTTCCATGATGATTTCATGATTTGAACTCCTTTGACATTCTCAAAAACTCTACCTTTCCATTTGAATGTTACACAACCTTGTTACCCTCTCCTTGGATGCATTTAAGAACTTAAACCTTCTTGCATTAAGCAAAGGTCCTTCTCAAATAAATGTCCACACTGAGATCACAAACAAACATATCATTTCCTCTTCTATGTGATAATTGAATTTAAAAAATGTAAGTATATATATTCAGATATTTTGAGTTGAGAAATAATAGGTTTTCATACTCAAAAAATGATATTTGTATAGGCATAATTTACTTTGAATAACTTCCTTCATAAACATAGTATTTTATTTACAATCATAATACAAGCCTAGAGGCCTTATTATTTTTTATACCACTTGTTCACTCCTCTGCTTCTCTATTCTTATGTATTCTTCTTTATATCTTTATTTGGCTCCTCATAAAGTGGTTTGATCATTATCTTATATAACCAAATATTCAAATATAGCTCTTGATAGAAAAATTATCTCAACTATCACATGATTTCCTCATTCTTCGTCCATGTTGATCTCAAGATACTTACAAAATTGTAAATAGACTCATGCTTTTGACATTTTACTTTACCCTTGCAATTTGTCTCATGGCCTAAAAAGTTAACCTATATGAAGAGAAGTGAAGAATATGATGGATTCCTATTGATTTTTCAAGAATTATTGACATCCTTAAGACTACTACATCACAAATTGATTTATTTACATGTTTATAATGGTGTTCTCTTGATGCTCTTGCATTAGACTTCACAGGAGGAAAAATTTGAGCTCCCTCAAATAGAATACTATTTTCTTCTTTTGCTTCTTTTAGTTCTTAAGGATTTTTTTCTTATTCCTTATTTGTATGAACCTAAGTGATTCATTCTTCACTTTATTTCCTTTAATAAAGTCTAGTATATAGAACTCCATCTCTTCTTCTGCACATGCAAAACTAAAGACATAGTTAGACTCAAAAACTTGAGACATTATTGCCTCTCCACCAACATCTTATTCATTTAAGAGATTCAAAATATTAATCTCTACTTATTTAATAGTTTCTTCATCTCCTATGAGGCTCAAATATTTTGACTCTATCATGATTTGATGCCAAATCATGTCATCATCTTCTTCATTGAATTCTACCTTATCTTCATTCAGATCTGACTTATCTTTATTTTGTGTCATTTAAGACACCTTTTACTTCAACCAATAATATTCTACAATCACTTCAATGGGTGATTCTTCTTTACATTCACCATTCATGAGCCTATCTAACAATGTTATTATTTGTTTATACAAAGCATATTTTTTATCATTTACATTTTCTTCATTAAATACAATATTATAAGGAAACTTTTGAGGAATCTGAGACTCTTCAATTTCTTCTTTTTCTTCACATTTATCTTTAATGAGCCCATACATAGACTCACCTTCTTCTTCATATCCTTTATCTTGCAATACACTACCATACTCAAGCAATTTCACATTCATGTAAACAAAATCAGTATTTAAAGCAATATAATTTTTATCATCATCAAATTTTTCTTGAGCAAACTCTATATTTCTAATGAGATATTATTTAAGATCTTCTCTTTGATCCATGTCTTCAAGTAATTATCCTTCCTCTAGATGATAAAACATTTATTCATTCTCCAATATCATGTTCACTTCTTCCATAGTACAAGCATGATGTCCATGCTTCTCTTTGTTGCCATCACTTTGACTTATTCATCATTTAACCCCTAAAATTGGACTCTTTCTCAATCTATATTCTTACCTTCATGCACACATACAAAGAAATAATTATTTTTAAAAACTTTAGGCTTGCTTTCCTCTTTCTTTTTCTCCTTGGATTGATTTTTATAGAAACTTTAAATACCTTCTCCAATTATTGACTACTTGATGTCAATTCTTTATTCCTAAGATGTCCTTGAGAGGCCATTTCACTTTCCTTTTCAATATCCATCCATATTCTTGATTTTCTTTTATTATTATACACTCTATTAGGAATGCTAACATTCCTAATGTTTATTTTATCTCATTCATTTTTTTCCCCATGTCTATCTCTCTTTTCTTAACCTCTCCTCTCTCCATCTTCATGTGGCAATTAACTTTTTCTAATCTCTCCATCTCTCTCTTTTAAATTTTCATTTGATGACCTATATCTTCTTATCAAGTTTATCCTTCTTTCTATCTCTAGTACCTCACCTAGGTCTTTTTCGCCTTAGTCTTTTGGTAACTTACTAGTCCTTTCCTTTGGACTTATCCACCTTCTTCTTTAAGCTCTCTTTGAGCTTACCTGGGAGCTTTCACCAGCTCTCTTTCTAGCCTTACTAGCTATAGGGATTTTCCACTCATTCTCTTATCACAAACTTATTTGCCTCTCCTCATTTTACAATCACCATCTTATTGCAAACTTTCACTACATACCTTTTCAAGTGGCTTTTGTCATGCTCTCCAAATTCCTTCACTATTTTTATGTAACTTGGTCAATGTAATATTTAAAACACAACAAGAACTTGATCTGCAAATAAATCCAAAACTTTATTCCTTTCCTTAATCCTTCATATGTAACTACATCACATCAAGCATTTAACCAATAACCTTTATATAATTCAACCATTGCAATATTAGCATAAAATATCAATTTTTAAAAGATTTCCTAAAGCTATGATGCCATTAAATTGATGCCAATTTCACATTTTTCATTCATTATTCTGGGCACAATTCTAATTATAGATCTATGACCTTATTTAAGATTACTTGGCTTTTACAACTACTATTATATTCTTTGTAACTTTATAAATAATTTATACAATGAAATTCCCTAATTGAATCATTTTCATTTCTACTCTCAAATAAAGGAATCATTGTTCTCCTTTATAAATTTGGTAGACTTTATTTAAGAAAAAATGTTTTAGATACTTATATTCTACCAAGAACAACTCATATATATAGTCAAACAACTTAGAATTTTGAAATTAACAAGTTTCACTCATAATTCTTAATCTCAATCTTTTAGTCCCTCTTTGTCTCTTCATTCACATAGACTTTTAATGAATGTATTTATCAAAACTATTATTTTATAAATAATCCTTATGAGAACTTGAAAATGAAACTCATCTATCAGTCTATTAGGATATGTCTTTGACTAATAATTCTCCCTTTTCTCTCTATAATGGAGATATTTATCACAAAAAACAATGTCTATGCTCTCTAGGGACCATAATAAATATCCATACAAGATTTTAATGAGTCCTTGAAGGAATATAATAAAACATAAATTGTCTTATCTAACTGAGACATGGCCACAGATTTGTAGAACCTGAGAGCATGTAAATGAATTTTTTATCTTTCCCTTAATTGATAAACCTAAAATAATGATACAAATAGATATTATTGTTACACAAATAAAATACATAGAATAACCATACCCTTTTTTATCATTCAAAACCACTTAATGTCTAGATTATATGTCATCCATACCTATATATTTACGTTATCATCAGCATGCAACCATTACCAAATTTATATATCAATATGCATTGTCATATGCAAGACTAAAATCCTATTATCTTAACACCACTACAAATCTATGCTATATAAGATTATGGCTATATATTACAATAATACTTCATTTATTTTCCTTATCTACACCAATCCTAAATATATATAATCTATTAGCTTATAAGGATGAACACAATGACCCTATGATCTTATCTTCATTTTATTTCAATTATACACATCTTGGTATATATAGTTGTTCAAATATGAGATAAAAAACACTTGTATGGAATGGAATCCTACCTAGTTTCTAAGATAATTGATCTATATGAACTATTGATTCATTTATAATAGACCAATTAACTATCAAATGAAACTTAAATTGGTTTGATTGATTGAAATAAATTATTTATTATCTTCACTTTGAAATTCAACTAATATAAGATGAAAATGGAACATACCTTCCATGATGATTTTGTGATTTGAACTTCTTTGACATTCTTAGAAACTCTACCTTCCCATTTGATTGTTATGTAGTCCTGTTACTTTCTCCTTTGATGCATTCAAGAACTTAAACCTTGTCACATTAATTAAAGGTCTTCCTCACTTAAATATCCACACTGATATCACAAACAAACATATCATTTCCTATTTTTTGTACTAATTGACTCTAAGAAATGTATATATATATATATATATATATATATCTTCTGAGATGAGAGAGAATAAGTTTCGATACTCACATAATGATATTTGTACATGCAAACTTTACTTTGATTAACATCCTTCATAAAACATAATATTTTATTTACAATTGTAATGCAGGCCTAGAGGCCTTATTCTTTCTTCTACCACTCATTCACTCCTTTGCTTCTTTGTTCCTATGTATTCTTCTTTATAGATTTCTTGGCTCTTCATAAAGTTATTCGAGCATTATCTTATATAAACAAACATTCAAATGTAGCTCTTGATAGTGAACTTATCTTAACTATCATATGACTTCCTCATTCCTCTCCCACATTGATCTCAATATTGTTACAAAATTGTAAATAAACTCATGCTTTTGACATTTTACTTTACCCTAGCAATTTCTCATATGACTTACAAACTTAACCTATTTAAAGAGAAGTGATGCATCTGATGGCTTATTATTGATTTTTCAAGACTTCTGCACATCCCTAAGACTATTAAATCACAAATTGTTTTATTTACATGTTTATAATGGCATCCTCCTAATGTTTCTACATCATCTTTATACATATTGCATGATGTTTATGTGATAAATAATGAAATATATGTGTGGGTAACATGATGTAAAGGTTAATTTCTATCCTATTAATATAATAATTGGTTGTAATTAATTTACATCAATGAATGGACTTTACTATATATGGGTTACATTAGTGTTGTGGGCCCATTATTTTTATTTACCTTGATCAAAAGTTGATATGGTGTTTTTATGTCACTTTTTCCATATAAGAGACCTAATCAAAAGTAAAATTGACATGAAGGGGTGTATTATATTCCTAAATCCCAATATATGTAATTAATATACTTTCATCCCATTATTTTTTAACTTTCCTACCTATTTATTCTAGTTTGGGGCTCTCTCTCTCTCTCTCTCTCTCTCTCTCTCTCTCTCTCTCTCTCTCTCTCTCTCTCTCTCTCTCTCTCTCTCTCTCTCTCTCTCTCTCAATGGTTTGAGTGTGAATCACCATATATATCTTTGAATACCATTAGACAATTTGAGTGAAATATGATGAATGAAATAAGAGTCTCCTTGGCACTTATTTGAGTGAGAAAATTTTTAAACTAGAACATAAGCCAATCTTGCACAAGTGGGAAGCCATTGAATCAACCATCAAGGTATTAGAGGGATTGATTATTTGTGAGGAGTAATGAGGAAGGAGTGAGTATGGATGATAATGGATAATGAGGGCATCATTAGGAATGATGAGGGATGGTGAGGGTCAATGAGGTTGTGATTAGGGACAATGAGGGAGTGATTAGAGATGATGAGGGATGGTGAGTCTTAATAAGATAATGACTAGGGACAATGAGGGAAAAGGAAAAAGGGATTTAGGGTGATGAATGATGAGGAGGGAGTGATTACGGATGAGGGAGGGGTGATGAGAAAGTAAAAGTAAAATAAATTGGTCATTTGATGTGCACATGTCATCAGTGACACCCACACTACCCTAATCACACCACTTTATCTTGAATTCAAAGAAAGTGGTTTGTAAACTTTAATTTTGACAAAATTAAGACACTTAAAAATTCTAGTAAACAGTCTAAAAGTTACAAGAACCTAAAAAATTACTATGTGTTTACTCAAAATAGATATTAATTGCAAAAGTTATACACTAAAATCCCTAGGTTTAATATTAAAACCATGAAAATGCCTATGTACTATCCAAATTAGATTCTAAAAAACTATCTGCCACATTGTAAGGCATGTAGATATGAGACCAAATATATCATATGTAGATTAACCCTAATTTCTTATATTTACTAAAATAAATGTAAAGTATAAGTAATATAAAAGTAACATTATAAATTTATATGTATACTTATAGAAATACGAAAGTATTGCATACATGTTGTAGTCCATATGTGTTAATTTCACATTTCATGAAAAAAAGCATATAACCCTTCCAATATATATTTTCTTATTTTTAGGGCAATGTAAAAGGTATTCATAAGCACTATGTTTTATTTGAATTTAAAAACTAATCCTTTTGGCTTGGAAATGGCTTGGATTCCCAAGACAAAGTCTTGAACCTATCAACACATAACCAAATCCAATATTTTTGATAGAAAACAACAAAATTCAACTTCCATCACCAAATACACTATAATTTTCAATGATAAAATTCATAAAATTATTACCATGCTGACAAACATGCTCTCCTCTTTGAAAATATATGATTTTAATAATTTTTGGACTATTTTAAGGTTTAAATTTACACTAATTTCCAACCATATATTTTATAATCCAATACATGCAAAAATTATGCATTCCTATATATGCGTTTGTATATTTTTTTCATTCATAAAAATTCAAAAACAAATTATATGGTTACAAACTAGGCCTAATTCTACACACATTTTTTAAAAAAAACATGTTTTTATTTTTTTAAGGTAATTGGGGGCACACCACCGACTATCCATTTTTAATTAGTTTTTAGGATCTATTTACTTTTAAAATTAATTAAAAAATATTCATTAAAAAAGTATAAAAAAATAGATTACAAATGACATGATCTTATCCAATGTTTTACCAAATGGTTTTAAACAATATTAAATGATTTAGTAAAATAAGGGGCCACATGACTAGTTATCTACTCTATTTTCCAAAAAAATAGGAGTTTGTATATAAATTTTATATGTTTTACCTATTCATTCTTAACCATTTTTTTAAAAAAAATAGTTTTTTGTAAATTATACTAAAAATTATACAATTCATGTTGTTAAACCATCCTCTAATTTTGAGTGTAATCTCAAATTATCTATAGAAGTTTAAATTTTTAAATTTTTAGGACAAACATGTCCACATATAGGCCCCATTTTTTCCCCCAAATTTGTGCACTTACCCATGTATTATACCACCAATACCTCTACTCACTCCCAACACAACCATCCACCCAATGTCCCAAAACCACTAACATGATGGATGCTCTTCATAGTATGAAAAATAGAATCAAAATTCTTTCCTCAAGGAATGGAATAGTATAGTAATAGGGTTACTTTAAATTCTATTAGATTCTTAATCCTTTGCCTCAAAATTCATTTATTATACTTTTACACCAATATTCTTTGATTTTAAAACTAAGTTATTTAATATAAAATGATCACATCACATTATATCCTTTTATTATTATTCTTTTTTTTTTTCATGATGAATGATTATTAAATAAAATATTTACTAGAATCCTAAAAGATTATGATCTTAATTAGCTTTATGATCTTCCATGTGGATCTATCCATTATTTTTTAACACTTGTGGATGATTTCTTATCTGATTTTCATATTAACATTTCCATGGAGGTCACATTTGTTAAACTATCTCAAGCTAGGTAAGGTATAAATGAATATATTATTTATTATGTGATTATATTTTAAAAATGGTTACAAAAATTAATTATGGGCATCTATATAATGAACTCAAAAGTCCTTTAATTGATAACTTGATTCTAATTGTTAAATTAATACTTTTTATTATTTTCCTTCTTTTGATGAACTTTTTGATTCTGTTAGATAATTTGAAATTAATATTTTGGATGCAAATATTCTTAAGTACACTTTCAATGTTCCTTATTCTAAATTCTAAATAAGTTAAATTTTAAGATTAGGAGATATGATGGTGGGTTTTGAATTAATAATTACTATAATAGTGTAGTCAATTCTATATAAAAACCTTTCTATAAATTTATTTAATTCCAAAAAAGACAAAGAGGAGAGTTCACTAGACTCAATGAAGTTCCTCGACATATCTAGAAGAAATTTATTGAAAATAACATGATCATTTTTTAAAGAATAATACCAATAGATACTTAAAAATCCTTGCCAAAATATTTTATCCAAAAACATCTTTTGATAGTCATAGAGCTAAAATTAATTTAACTAAATATGTGTATTTCATTGAAACATAAGATTCTATTTATCATTGAGAACAATCAAAAATAAAAAGGAAGTGTGAAAAATGCCACAAACACTGTGAATAAATCAATGAATATTTCATATCAACATTTAAATATCTTTACAAACCCTCTAATAAACCAAAATGAAGGACAAGATAATAATGCAAATGTGAATATAATTTATTATAAAAATAATAGCTATAACAATGTTCCATTCAAATATAAATGTCATCTATTTGATTGCTTTGTGTATATAATTAAATTAAACTTAAAGAGTACTAGAGCACCAATCCAAATTTTATATGATGAAATTGAGATTCTAATTGATAGCTCATATAATGGTCTTTTGTCTATCAAATATTTTATAAGAAGTGAATAAAAATATTTTATAATAATAGATAATGACACTTACTTGAATTTATGCACAAGTGAATTTATTTATAGCCTTGGTTTTTGTGAAGAAAACCTTACATATAAGAAAACACAACTATCAAATGTTTTGATAATATGTAAAAAGATGTTTTAGCTTCCATAATTATTCCTTTTCAAGTGGTCTTGGAAAGAAATTTCAAAAATTATTTCACATCGTACTTAGTAATGGACCTTAAAATAGTTTATTTGGAAGTGTGGAATAGATAAATGGGTTTCAATCAAATTCCAATATATATCCATAAATATTTATCTAGGCCTAAAATAGATACATAAAAATAATTTAGACCGAATTATCTTAGTAATGGACCTTAAAATAGTTTATTTGGAAGTGTGGAATAGATAAATGGGTTTCAATCAAATTCCAATATATATCCATAAATATTTATCTAGGCCTAAAATAGATACATAAAACTAATTTAGACCTAATTATTTAAAAAAAAACAAATCAATAAATGAAAAAATGAGGTCTTAGAAAATTATCTTAGGGTTTTAGAGATTTGGAGACAATACTCAAAGCTGAAAATAAGAATTAGGGTTTTATGGCTAGACAAAAAGAACATTGAAGAATTATGGTGAATGGAGGAACTTGTCTAACCATCAATTTTTTTTGGTTACCAAAATCATAGAGTATTGTTTTAGTAATGTTAGTTAGGTATAATATTTTTCACACTTACACTATAAAGATTAGGGGACTCAAAATCCTTTCTTAAATTTTTGAAACTTCATGTTGATCATTGGGAAATTAAAACTATTTTCCAACCCCTAATTTGGTTAGTGAAACTTAAAATGATAATGAAATTGATGTGTTTTTTAGGATTAAATTACACTTGAGAAAAGCATGGGATCCTTGATATGTACAATATAAAAAAACACCAATAAATATAATAATTATTCAACCAATAAAATTAAATTAATGCATTGTGTCACTTATATGAACTTTAGTTTTACAATTAACATCTTCAAATGCTTACTTTTTATCAATTGAATCCTTGTAAATTCTCAATACATCATTACAAAAATAAATATTGTATGCATTTTGAGATAATATATAAATTCCTAAATGCGCTAATATGCATGTGTGTTTATATATGAATTAAATTAATTCTAAGAGCCTTTTGATGCATAAATTGAAAGGAAATGGTAAAAAAATGACAAGACAAGACCACAAATATTTGGGTAAGCCAAAAAAACCCAAACACCCAGATGCCTCCAAACATATTTAATACATTTTTAGGGGACCGTATACACCCCAAAAATCACCCATTTCAAATGTTATATGTTGGCACCACAAAAAATTTCTAATGATAAATTTATCCACCCTTATTGTTCTCTATAATAATAATATGCATCCTATAATAATACTGGCATGCATTTATATTGGCTTTACCCTGTCTTTATGATTTTAAAATTCCTAGTCTAATTTTTCATTTGTTAATTTTATACTCAAATATCATATTTATACTATAGCCACTCATTTTATATTGGTTTATTACTCATGGTTGGATCTCATAATGTACCAAATTTTAGTAATTGACCCCCTCATTTTATATGCTTTATGACCTCTCTTTATTAATGATCAATTTTTTCATATTTTTTCATCCTTTCTATCATTGTGGGTCATGATCTTCCCTGTTTCTCCCTATTTTTATACCAATTGATACATATTTTCATACTATTCACTTTATATTTTATTACCAAGTAAATATGACTTAACACAGATAAATTATTATAATTATAATGCACCACCCCAAGACTCCTATTTTGTGACCATGAGAGTCACCTTCATGTTTATAATTTTATTATGTACTTTTGAATTTTTAATCTTTTGATTAATTAAAATATATATACTAGGTCATGGATTATTATATGTTGAGACATACATCTAGAAACATATATGTTTATACAATTATGATATCATAATTTTCTATAAGTGCATTATTAGTTTATGAGATATTATGTTTCCATTAAAAATGATGATATGACATTTAAATTATTAACTAAAA
Organism: Torreya grandis; assembly: GCA_037957365.1. Classification (NCBI taxonomy): domain Eukaryota; kingdom Viridiplantae; phylum Streptophyta; class Pinopsida; order Cupressales; family Taxaceae; genus Torreya; species Torreya grandis. Next base: position 518,108 of record JARHVA010004968.1, read on the forward strand.
TCAATATGTCATGATGTACTATGATCTTATTTAATTTATATCATTGATTATCAGGATTTGGAGTGACCTTGCTATACTAGAGAGGTACCATGATGAATCTAGTTTTCTATGAAGATCATAGGAAAATATAGATACATTTATATCAATGTTGATATGGGATGTTATGGGATATGCATATTATCCATAAATATGGTATTTGAATTGACACGATGCAATAGGATCTCCATAAATGAACATCTATCATGTATTAGTCATAATACATAACATTGTGATATTCTGGGTATTTGGTAAATATGAATGAACATATTACATTATAATGTATGAACACATGGACATTAATAAAGAATAATAAAAATAATGGGCTGTATAACATATGAATTTAGAAAATTAGAGACAATGACTACATTAAACACAAAGAAGAAAATGAAAGGGACTCTAATCCCAATAAGATATAAAATGTCAGTGAAAATGTAGAAAGCCACAACCAATGATCAGAAGAATAAATGGAATATTTAAAGATCTAAAGAAAGATTAGTCAAAATCCTTGAGCAAGCAAAGAACTCAATAATTCCTATTATTTCCCTTGTCCATATATTAGTGCAAGTAGATTGAGAAAAATGATGCAACTAATAGAAGTAGAAGAATAAGAAAGAAAAAATATGCATGCATTCTTAAATGAAAAGTAAATATTTGGTAAGAAGAGATAGGTATAAATTAATAATCCCTTTTAAAAAGAATATAGAAATAAAAATAAAACCATTCAAGAGAGTTTTTCTTCAATAAGAAAAATAAATTGGACTAAGAGAAGAGGAGTTTTGAGAGATAAAAATAACAATATATTGATGTGTAAAAGGTAACATCCCAATAATTATTTTGATTAACATTAATATTGTTTATGATTTCACCACATGTAAAACCTACGTTTCACTAGTATGATTCTTATAACTATGTTTTATTGAAATCCCTTGTTAAAGGATGAAACTTAGTTTATGATATTTGGATTTGATCCTTTTATAATTTGCAACTTCCTTTATGGATTTATGACTTTATATAATAGTGGCTAGATTGTTGGGTGGGTGCATGAAGTTGGGGGATAGCTCCATGGACATCCACCCAAATTTTTAATAATGTGTATGTGTTATTATATAACATATACATGTTATTATATAATGCATACACATTATTATATATTTAAAATACATTATTATATAATGCATACGTATTATATAATGTGTATGTGTTATTGACTGTGTTATTTTTTTGTTAAAAAGGTCCCATGACCCCTCATTTTGTAATTGCTTTCTTGGCTCTCACAACACTCATTTCTTGATCGTGATTTTACCTATTAGGGTAAAATTACATGCCTAAAGTCCATTGGAAATCTCAAAGTGTCCTAAACTTCATGATGATTCCACGTAGATGAGGTAAGTCATAAAACATTACACCTATTGACCTTTTATTTTACCATTTTTTTGTTTTTTACATTTTTGAATTGTAAATTAATTGTTTTAAATAATCCAATCTACTGTAAGAGAACATAACCATCATCTTGACCTTGTTATTCTTATGGATGACCCTCAACATAACCCTCCACCTAGTCCTCTACATAACCCTCCACCTAATCCTCCAATTGACCATGTTATTATTCTATCTAACCCTCCACATAACCCTCTTAATCCTTTGGCTAACCCTCCACTTAACCCTCTTAATCCTTTGGCTAACCCTCCACCTAAGCCTCCTATAATTCCATAAGATCCCCCAAGTAATTAGGAGTATCTAGTTTTACACATTGTGAAAAACAAAATTTAAATTAAGAAAATAATAAAGAGTATTTTCTTGTGAAGGGACATTTTCAATATTTTTTAAAAGACATTTTCATTCCATCGAAGGGTCTTTTTCTCTTGTAGGTTTTTCAAAGGGCACTTTCAAAATTCCTGAAGGGTCTTTTTCTCAGAAAAGTGGTCACTTTAAATTTCTCTGAGGGAATTCATCTATGTAATTTATCTAAAATAAATGTCTCTTAAAACCTTTTTGAAGGAATTATTTCAGACTTTTGTCTGAAATAATCTTTTTGAAGGGTACATTACAAATTTCTGAAGGGTATTTTTTATTCAAAGTGTCCTTCAAACAACCTAGGATCTCACATGCACTAATATCCAATGCACTTTTCTATCCAACAAACTAGACTCATTATTGAGTCAAATTAACTCGCTAACAAGTCAAATTGATAGATGGGTATCTTATTGGGATAATTATAGGTATTATTATACTAATAAATTATCATCACATGAGGTAAAAAAATATCAAAATCTAACATTTGTACATTATTCATTGACCTAGATATGAATGCACCATTTCTAGTAATTTCTAAATGTTTCCCAATCCATAAGTGCTAACACAATTTGATCAAAGCTAATTTCTAGGATTGATGGTGGATGGTGTTTGATTATCCACCATGTAACAACCATGAAGTCCCATTATATTTTATAGTAAATTCTATTATGAGTTTATCCTCAATGAGATTACAAATTATTTTAATTATAATGAGATTCAAGGTTAAGTGAAAAGGATCTATGTAGGAGTGACTAGTTGTACATCATGCACTAAATTGACTTAAAATGATCCCTACCCAAAATTCACTTCATCTTGATATCCCTTCTATGGTGAAGGAGGTTGTGGAGTTTGACACTTTGTATCCACTTGGTGCACTTAAAGATACACTCATTTAACATATGAGTAGGATTTTAGCAACTGATGTTGGAGATACACCACCTAGTATACATACCCAACCCCATCAATATGTAATGGATCATCTGATGATGATGATGATGTTGGTGTTTTATATGGGTTGGATGATATAATCTTGAGTGAATATTTTTTGGCGTGCATATTTGGTGTGAATTCATTGGCCACTATGTGGATGCAAGTATACTTTACATAATTATGTCATGTCAAATTCAAGATTTATTTGTAAATTTAAAATCTAACAATTAATTTACATAGAAAATTAATTATATACATACATACATACATGTGTGTGTGTGTGTGTGTGTGTGTGTGTGTGTGTGTGTGTGTGTGTGTGTGTATGTAATTATTTATGTTTTAGGAGAAGATGATGCCTTCATCATCATAGACCATGTTTACAAGATTTTATCTTATGCAACCATTATTTATATATACAAATCCAATTATTAGACCATCCACTACTACCAATTTTATTTATACAGAGGTAAATTTTTGAGTACATCTTACACTCTTGATCTAATAAAGGATAAATAACTGCCATGTATCTTTGATGCTTTATAGAAAACCAAGTGAGACCTTGTTTGCTCAGTTGATGTCTCGAGTAGACATTCCTCTATCACTATGAGTGAAGACATACATAGGCATTGCTACAATTATGTCATCTAAATAGGACCTTACAAAGGTACATACTAACTTGTAATTTTGAATTGTAAAATATATTTGTTTAATAATTTTATTACATACTTGCTTGGAAAATATAACTTATGTGAATGTATTGTGTATGTAGGGTTGTCTTATGCCATCTAATAGTCTAATTCAGATGGTTAGTAGGGAAACATCTCATAGTTCATGCTCATTTTAGATGCATGTTCATGTAGCTCAACCTACCATTGACCCAATGAAGCATCAAATTTAGATTAATTGGGACCATGAGATGGCAGTAAGTGCATTTTTAAATATTTTTTATTCTATTTTAAAATCAATTTCTTAACTTGGTTACATACATATTCTATGTTAATTCATAATAATACTTGGCTTTCAATAGATTCATCTACAAGGGAGCTATGAGCATAGGACCCGCAGTAGGACCTTGGAGAAATCCAAGGTATTTGAGGGATCTCCATCTACTAGCATGACATCCCATGGAGGGTATTCTTCAAGGAAGAAAAAGAGAGGGAGGTTATTTGATGATTTACTCATGTCCTACATGTGATGCACTTTTTTGTATGCCTATATGGTAATGTACACATTTTTTTATGCATATATATGGAAATATATGTATTATTGACATTCTACATGTGCCTATATGGCATTCACCTAACATTATATTACATTTTAATTTTGTAATCCTTTATGGATTTTATTATTCTATTATAATTTATACAGATATACTATTATTTTGGTAAATTGATGAATAAGTAGTTTAACTTTATGTGAATGTACTTGAGGTTGTATTATTAACTTCTTATAATTGTAGTACCTAAGATGGTGATAACTTGATTATAATGGATTTAATGTTTTAATACTAGTGTAATATGGATATGATATATATCATTTGATTAAGATGGGATCATCTAAGAAATATGTCAAATTTGTCATTATCTAGTAATACATGAAACTAAATTAGTAATGTCTTAGTACCAATGATTATATCTAAGTTAATTATCTCAATTGGTGTCCTATTTATAATAAAATCATATCCTCTATTTGTTATGGCTGTACACATTAGATATTTGTCTATATATATCAAATATTTGTAACAAAATTCATTGTATACACTTTAATACTTCAACAATTATGAATCATAATCGCATTTATTACCTCAAATGTCATGTATCTATATAAGCTAGAATGAATAATTGACCATGGTTAGAATAATCCTTTGTTATTTTTTGGTTGAAAAAGGTAATTGGTAGAGCCTACTCATTTCATTAACAATACCAATGAATCCATCAACTGGCTACACATTATAAAACTTTAGAGGTGATTTTTTAACTACCACATGGACATCATCTTAGTCTTTGGATTGAGAAGCATGGTTTATAAAATATTTTTAGATGTTGATTTGGTTGAGAAACTTATTAAATCCAAGTATTATTATAACCTTCTATTTATATTTGTTTATCTTCAATCAAGTCTTGGATCATATGCTTTAGAGTAATGTGCATTTGTTTTAAGAATGGCCAAGGAGTCTATGGAAATCACTTCATGCATTAACATGAGAATTTTGAAGAAAAGACCTTGATTAGTCAATTAATTTTCATTACAGAGGTAAATATATCATATTGTATTCTTGACTAATTTATGATAAATGAGGTTTTTTAACTTCCATTATCAACAATGAAATGTGATGTTTGACCATTTATCCACATTTGATAATTTTATGTGATTTTTAAAATTAATTGTAATTATAAAATCATAGGAATCAACTTATTATTCTCCTTCAACTTCTCTTGCAATCCTAAGGCCTCCTCTAGGATTCACCAAGCTTAATGTCTTTGCACTTGAATCATGCATTCAATGAATCTACCTCTACCTAAAAACATATGATTATACCTTATACAATACCTAGAAACTTCTCTTAGCTTCCCCTTCACTTATCTTGACTCAATTCTCTCTTTGGCACTTCAAGGGCTGTTAGGCATATAAGGCATATTCCATGCTTCCAAGGGGTATTTTGGCCCTAAGGCCTTCCTATTGGTTCCAAACATTAAATCCATGCTTCTCATATCTAATACAACTTTGATCAATAATTATTAGGGTTTTTTACCATACTTTCCTTGGATTTTATCTCTCTTGTCTTGATTCTTATGCCTAATCCTTGTATCCCTCCAAACCTATAAACCTACTTGTTTGGAACAAAATATGAAACTTATGAGAAAATTAAAACCTATTTTGGATACCCTTTATACTCCTCTGAATTCAAAAAAAAATTCATCTAAAAAATCCTAATGAAAGTGTACTTTATATTCTATGGTCTTTGTCAATTAGGTCTCCTTAGGATTTTTTAGGCCTATGGGCACTCTTGTAGATAAGAAGCCATATTGTACAATTATACCCACTTACCAAAACTCTCAAATATTAAATAGGTTCAACACTTTCTTATTGATTTTACCATTTATATATATAATTCTAGGACTGATACACCTTTTCCTTGAGTCTTTTAACTCTTAACCCCACTAATGCCAATACAAAGACTTCCAAGGCTTAAATGACCTATCTAATCCCTTCCTCTAATGGTTATTAAAACCAAATACAATTTTTTTTAAGGTTATAATTTAATTTTCATGTACTGTTATAGGATATCTATAGGTTTGGTAGATCTGAGCCCACAACATAAAGGTATAAAGACTTTTAGATGATTCCGTCACTGACACTAATGTTTAAAACCTCTATTGTCACTCCCTAGTCCTTCTCCATAAACCATATAACCTTGATCATTCACCTCATTATCCAAAATATCCACTTTTAATATTATCACAGTGCATCTATTGGGTTTCAAAGACTATTATTGGCCTCTCTTCTCCATTGGAATGAAACTAGGCCTCAATCTACCTATTGGGTGCTCTTTTGATGAGCTCAGATGTTCTAGTTCCTTTGAGACCATTTCCTCACTAGGATCACTATCTATGGGTCTCCATTTTCATTAATTTTTATTCCTTACTATAGTTGGAAAGCACCTTTTCATGTACACTTCACCACTTGACCTCTCATATTGACTCTAATAGACCTCATATGCATGAACAAATAATGAAAGTGATTTAAAGAGCTAAAACCTTTGAATGATGTTATAAGAACCTATAATATAAATCATGATATCATATACATAGATATAATTATTGGATTGAACTTAATTAATTACTTAAATGTGCTTATGAATTAGAAAAAATACATGACATAAGGAGAGAATTCAAATGGTAATGCTACTATGTTACTCATAAACCTTAACATCTTCAAAAACTAACAATAAATGTTGTCAAAGCTAGAATTATTATTCAATAACTCCATTTATAGTGGTTATTTTCTATAAAAGACAATGAAAACATGTCTAAATAGGTGAATTATGTATATGACCAATTTATTATCCTCCCATTATGCCCAGTCAACAAACCAACCACCCATTATGGCCTCAAGAATGACCTTACCAATACAAGAAAAATGTAAAATTTTACTGTAACTTCACACATGCTTGTAATGTAAACCATAAATAATTTTTAAAAACCATAATATCCCTCCTCTATGTGTCCTAAAACTCTTATTTCACCCTATATCACTTAGTCTGAACCTTAGAGAGCAATTCATGGCATAAGTTATAGTGGCAGGTCCTAAAATGCAACTTTTTGGTAGTGAAGAGACAACTTCTTGAGTTCCAATAGGAATTTTTAACTTTGGGACACTGAGGTGAAAATATATCCATTGGATCACATCTATATAGGTGAATTACACATTTTTCCATGACCTTGACATCCAAGTCCACCCAAAAATACATTATCACTATTGTTTAGGAGGATGGAAACACTAACAACAAATGTTGTCAAAGTTGGAATTATTATTCAAAAAATCCATTTTTAGTGGTCCTTCATTGTAAAATAGCACTTATAACATGTATATATTGGTGAATGTTGTTTAGGACCATGTTATTGGCCTCCCATCATGCCTGATAGACAAACCCACCACCCATTTTGGCCTCAAGAATGACCTTCCCAATATAAGAAAAATGTATAATTTTAGCATAACTTCACACATGCATAGAATTAAAAACATAATTCATACATATGAAATTTAAGATCCCTCCTCTATATGTCTAAAAACACTTATCTCACCCTTAAAAACTTTGGTTGAACCTTTGAGAGCAATTCATGGCATAAGTTGCATTGATGGGTCCTGAAATCTAATTTTTTGGTAGTGAAGAGATAACTTCTTGATCTCCAACAGGAATTTTTACCTCTAGGACCCCTATGTGGAAATTCATCCACTATATAAAATCTATATAGGTGAATTAAATTATTTTCCATGACCCTAACATCCAATTCCACTTGAAAATATATTTTCATTACTGTTCAAGAGGATGAAAATACTAACAACAAATATTATCAAAGTTGGAGTTGTTCAAGAACTCCATTTCCATTGATTCTTTACTACAACCTAGCACTTACAACATGTACATATGGGATAATTATGTATAGTACCATTTTCATGGCCTCACATCATGCCTGATTGACAAAATCACCACCCATTCCAGCCTCAAGAATGACCTTCCCAATTCAAAAAATGCCTAATTTTAGCATAACTTGACACGTGCATAGAGTGGAAACCATAGGTCATTTGGATGAGCCATAAGATACATAATCTGTGTCTTAAAAATATTATTTCACCCTATATCAATTTATCCTAACCTTCAAGAGTAATTTGTGGCATAAGTTGTAATGATGGGTCTTGAAATGCAATATTTTGGCAGTGAAGAGATAACTTCCTGAGCTCTAACAGGAATTTTTACCGCTAAGACCCCTAAGTGAAAATATATCCATTGGATCCCATATAGATAGGTTAAATACAATTTTTTTCATGACCTTGACATCCAAGTCTACCCAAAAATACATTTTCACTGCTATTCAGGAGGATAAAAACACTAACAACAAATGTTATCAAAATAGGAGTTGTTCAAAAACTCCATTTTGTATGGTTCTTCATTATAAATTGGCATTGTCAACACATATGAAAGGGTGAATTATGTCTAGGACCACTTTATTTTCCTCTTATTCTTGGTCAATAGAACCACCACCCATTCTAACCTTAAGAATGACCTTCATAATATAAGAAAAATGTAGAATTTTAACATAGCTTCACACATGCATAAAATGAAAATAATAAGTTATTTATATGGACTATAAGATCTCTCCTTTAGGTTTATAAAAAATATTTTTTATCCTCATATCACTTTATCTAAACCTTCGATATCAATTCATGGCATAAGTTAAGTGATGGGTCCTAAAAAGCAACTTTTTGGCAGTGAATAGATGACTTATCGAGCTCTAATAGGTATTTTTACCTTTGAGACACCCAGGTGAAACTATATCCATTATATCATGTCAATATGAGTTAATTACATGTTTTTATATGACCCTAGCATCTAATTACACCTATAAATACATTTTCACTATTGTTTAGGATGATGGAAACACTAACAATAAAAGTTGTCAAAGTTGGAGTTGTTGTTCAAGAACTACATTTTTGGTGTTTATTCACTGTAAAATGACACTACCAACATGTTTATATGGGTGAATGACATCTAGGACCATTTTATTTTCCTTCTATCATGCTCGATCGACAAATCCACCACCCATTTTAGCCTCAAGAATGACCTTCTCAATACAATAAAAATGCATAATTTTAGAATAACTTCACATGTGCATAGAATGGAAACCATAAGTTATCTATATGAATCATAATATCCCTCCTCTGGGTGTCTATAATAATATTTGATTTATAATTCTTAATATGATACAATATATTTAATGGTGATTGGTTTTTTTCACATGTGTGAGGTGTTAGAGTAAGCACATAAGGCCTAATTAGGTATAATCCTAAACTATAGAAGTGTAAAATAAAGTGCACTTATGAAGGCATTTGACCACATAAAACATTTCAAACAACCATGATTCTCCTTAGACATTTTCCTTCATTTAAGGTAACCTAATTTCAAAGACAAAATTTAAGGACTTTTATATTGAGCTTATCTTAGCTTCAAGAACATCAAATTCTTTACTACCAAATGCTGACTGTGTGAAGGTGGAAGCTTATATGACACCACCAACCTAAAAAATTTTATTATTAAGTAGTTAAATATTTAATTTATATGTAAAATACCTACACAATCTTAAAAATTTGGTAAAATTGATTATATCTACATTTTAGAAGTCAACATACCTACACATATCAATCTATTGAACCACTAGGATCTGCTCTAATCGTGATAGTTTCAAGAATAGTTTCATGGTATAACTCAAAAAAATTATATAGATTCCTATTTAATGTCATCCCATGATATTTTATCAATTTAATATTCATTACAAGAACCAAATTTTAATAGTGTAGTATCATTTTATGTGTTTCAAAGTCTTCAAACAACCATATATCTAAATTTTTGATTGGATATCATCAAAGTCAAGTCCCCTTTTCATTACCCTTATCTGAAATAACTATAAAAACATTCCTTGTATCACAAAAAATAAATTTTAATGACAACATATGAATATATATAATGGGATTAAATAATACATAATGAATAAATTCTACATGACTGCACTAGATCATATACATGGTCAAAGTCATGTGACAATGCCATATCTGTAAATTGAAATGTTCATGGAACCTAATATGTGTTGATTGGAATTAAAGGTATTCAAATCTATTCATCCACCCACTCTTGTGACTCACACTCATTCTGAATATATTCCATTCATGTAGAACATAAACATGCCAAGTGTCTCATATGAATAGTCCAAGAGCCTTCATTTGAGATAGAAAATGAGTGCTCGCTTGAACCCGTTAAAGTCATATAATCCTCATACTTTCCCATATTCCTCCATTAACAAAAAAATACTATGATTAGAATTTTTTTGAGAACCATGACACATGTTCTCATGACACCATTCAACCATGCTTTATGCATCAATCAAATGAGCACCCTCATCAAATTTCAACTCCTCCCTTGTAATGTCTCTTTTTACACATGCTCATGTACCATCATGCTCCATTTTTCCATGTCCAACCTCAGTGAAACTCAAAATATGTTCTACACTAGTAGTAACATGATCCTACTCAACCAATAAAACATCTATGCACTCTTCAATTATGATGTGAAATTATCTAACCAAATGTAATGTTGATGGAAATGCATGTTCATCTCAGTAAACTATCCATAGAGATTCTCAAAATAACTTTTCATGTACTTTGTATAGTGTGAGAGGTCATAACTGATGTATAAATGGTACTATATTAATATTCTTTTATCTTGATCAGTACTATTAGGTTCATGCATTAATATAACTTGTGATGAGTTATAATAGTATGATTAAACTTCTATTTGTGGATTGAATTTGTAATTTTCATAAAAATTAACTATTGAACCAGTCAAACCAAGTGTTAATGTGTCATTTCTTTTCTTGTATTGTTCATCCAACCATCTAGCCCTATGTGTGCCTTGCATACTCATAAATAATTTTCTCCCTGAATTTAACCATAAATTATGAAATGGGTATCTATTTTGAAATAAGCTCACACCTTTTAGATTATTTTCCATCTTTTTCATGATATGTCATAGATTTTTATTTGATCAAAATAACTAATTTATATCAAATTTCACTTGTTTTATCTTCATGGATACAATTTTTTATTTTTTGCAATCCACCAAAAATGCGACAATTTCCATCCAAACATGCTTTATTATAAAAGAATTGTGCATCAAGTGTTTCACCAATAATGGTTGGAATAAATTCCCTCTCTGATTTTGGCATAAATTGTAACCCACACTCCTATAAAATATTTTTAGTATGTAAAGTAAAAAAAATATGGAAAAAAACATCATAGTGCATTGTAAAATCAACATGTTGCCTACAATAATAAATGGTGCATGTGTGATTTATTTTTACATAAAAAGGTTTGGTCATCTCAAAATATATTTGACTAATATAAATTTGTGGATGTTTTTCCAAAAACATGGAGTACAATTATGTTTGAGTCATATGGAAGAAATGTTATGGATGCAATTCATGGTTATGATAACCAACTTTTATTTTGATTACATCTCTTGCATTGGGTGAAAATCTAGTATTGTCATTCCAAAATTGTGGAAGCAAATCTTTTAAAGCATTGGTTATGTCCTTGTCTTTTAATGGAATTTGACTAGAGAATGCCTAGAACTCATTGGTATTGGGTTCATTAAGTATTTTTTGTCTTAAAATTTCTTTCATTAATTTTTTTGTTAATATCAAGTGTTCGGCTTGTTTCTAAAACAAATCATGTTTCCCTATTTGACTACTTACTGAACAAGTTGTGATTATATGTTGGGTAACATTACAATCTTTGTTACATTATTTAGGGCCTATAGTATGATATTCATCATCTAAGTTGTCGACAATTTTTGCATTTTCATCATCCATATTAGATGTTCTTAGTCCTAATGTCTACATGATAGGTATCATATTAATCAATTTCATAAATGAAATAAACCATTGACATATTTTAGTATCATTAGTCAAATTATGAAAGAAACTATCTCAAATTTATTGAGCCAATTTTCTTGATTTATGATCAGACATTTTATTAGGTATTAGTTTCAAAATATTTTCATCAACTTAAATTAAGTACTTACTTTTACTACATATAATTCTTGTAGGTGTCGTTACTGGTGGAACTTGTTGAGAGAGTTTTTCAAAATTTTCATTAATTTTATTGATTGGTGGTGGGATGACATTTTATTAATTATTTATTTACTCATTATATGCTTCCATGAAATTTTATTCAATGTTAATTTCATAATTATTTCTTTCCATGGAAACTTTTTCATTGTTTGGGGGAAAGGCATCATGCATACAGTCATCATCAATGTGAGATTCTAGAATTATCTAATTCATTATTATCAATTTCATCATTATGAAATTTTGTATTGTCAATTTTGTCATTATTGAATTGATTATTTTCAATTTAATTAGTATTAAATTCATTATTATCAATTACATCAATGTCTATGACATTTGGTTCATTAGAGATAGGTTATGTAGCTTGTTTTAAATGAAGTGCTTGAATTTATACCTTGCTTTTATTTCTCACCTCTTGTATTTGCTCAATTGTTTTGTTCTTCAAATTCTTCCTCTTTCTCTAACGTGATTCATCACCCATTGGAAAATTGATAACCTTTCAATGGTGGGGTCCAAAAAAGCACATGATAATTCTTGTTATTAACTTATAAGTACTATATAAGTTTGTAGAGAATGTTTGTCAGTATGGATTTATCGAACAAGGTAATAAAAGTAGTTAAAAATTTCTTTTGTCTATACATACATAATGTGAATGTGTTATATTATAACATTTATGCATTATAGTATAGTGCATATGCATTATGTAACATGTATGTGTTATTAATATAACATATACACATTATATAATGTGTAAATGTTATAAATTTTAATTGAAATTATGATCATTTTGGCTTAAAAACGGCAAGGATTATTGAGCCAAAGGCTTTGACTTGTCAATCTACAACCAACTCTGAGAGATTAGATAAAAAACAATAAATTTCAACTTCCATCACCAAATACACTACAAATTTCAACCAGCTAATTAATAAAATTATTACTAAGATAATGATCATGCTCTCCTCTTTCTAAATATATAATTTTGATAAATTTTAGACTATTTCAAGGTTTTAAACTACATTGATTTATAATTATACATTTATAGGCTACTATATGTTGAAAATATACATGTTTATTCATGTTTATGTAATTTGTCTTTCGTTGATCAAGTGGAAAAAAATTTATATAATAAAAAATTAGGATTAATTCTATACACATTCAAGAAAAAACATCCTTTTTCCATTTATTTTTGAGGTATTTTAGGGGGGCCACATGACAGACTATCCATTATTTATTAGTTTTTAGGATCTAATTACTTATAAAATTATTAATAAAAAAATATTGATTAATAAAAATAAAAAATATAGATCACAAACTAGAACATATTATTTAAATATTCACCAAAGGTCTTTAAAAAATATGAAATGATTCTCAAAAAATGGTGGGCCACATGACCATCTATCCACTCTATTTTCTTGAAAAAATAAGAGTTAATATTAAAATTTTAGATGTTTGACCTAGTTATATATAATCATATTTTAAAAAAATTAGTGTTTTGGAAACTAGAATTGAATTTATACAATTCATGTTCTCATAAAATCTTTAAATTTTGAGTATAGTTATTTCAAATTATATACACAATTTCAAATTTATGAAATTTTAGGAAAATCATGTCCATGGGTAGCTCCTTTTTACCCCCAACTTTGTATACTCACCCAAATTTTAATTTATACAATTATTATTATTATTCTTATTATTTTGTTGACATTATCCTCTGTGATTTATTCTAGTGGGTTATAGAAGAAGAAGAATAGGGTTTGCATATGGTAGTTCCATGAGGTTCACCTATGTTCTTTTTAAAGTAGCATAAAAGCCTCTGCTAGAGTTTGGGAGATGTGGTTAAGTCCTAGATTGGTGTTTTTAGGGGGGGATTATATTTCATGGTATAAGAGCCATATTTTTTAGTAATATATTCTATGTATTTTGGAGTCATAATTGAGAAATATAAGGGGTACAAGAACATGAACAAAGGACCACATTATGGGAGAATGGTGTAGAAGAGAGAAATATGGGAGAACAACACATAAGACCTTGGCATAGAAGGGTGAGTTGTGAAACAAAATGAAACAAAAAAATAGGAGCATAAGACACAAGAATCATAAAATATCAATAATAGGAAAAGGGCATAGGAAATGAAGGTGATTACAAAGCATTTCATAGAAGCGTCAAATATTAATGAAAGTGTGAATCTAGCATTGATATTCAACAAAAGAGGAGAATGAAATCAAATATATAAAATATAGAGAGTATATAAGGGATTTTAAGCTAAAATCAAAAGGAAATTAGTTTTAATGGCTCACCATGACTTTATTTTTTAAATACTCATAGGCTTGTCATCTATAATGTATTAATGATGTAACCTGAGAAGGGGTTAGCTTGTGTATAAATACCCTTTATCTTTTATTAGAATGTGTTTTTTGATGTAGATGAATTGTTTCTATTAATATAGATATCTAGAGATATTTTTTTACTAAATTTAGTACCTTTGTAAACTTATAAAATGAGATCAATGGAACTAATACTTTGTTTGTGAATCTTGATGTGTTAAGTCTCTTTGGTTTTAATTTTGATTTTATGATGTGAATGCATAAAATGGTTAACTCTAGAATAATGTATATAGTAACAATGATTAAATGTGTTAACTCAAAAACCTAAGTAACAATTTTCTATCCACCATCACATGGCAAAACTGATGGAAATTGGTCTAGGCTACATGCATTGGGTGAGCACACAAGGTCAATCACATGATATGTTGGTGCACTATCACATTGGATTTTTCCTTTTCTTATGTGCATGACTAATAATTAGTCATATGGAACTAATGATAAAAATAAACCCAACATTTTAGTTGTATTGTTGAGACTCATTGCACTTATTCACATGATGGTAGGAAGATTCTTAAAAAGTTATCTTTGGAAAATTTTGAGTGTTGGGTTGATACCATCAAATATATATTTTCACTTTCTTATATTAAACTAAGAGTTTTTTCTTCTTCATGGGTAGATCAAAATCTATATGAATCTCTATACGAAACCTTATTTGTATAATTATCCATTCACATACATGTTTGGTTAGTGAGATATTCATAAGACCATTTAATAAATTATGAGTGGAAAGCTTCCTATTCATTAGAGTGTTAGATGGCCTTATAAAATTTTAAAACTTCTTGGACACGTGCAGTGACATCTAGTGGAGGGAATGATCAATAGCTACATCTTGGAATACACTATTTATAGATACTCTTATCTAGAAGAAGCATAGTTCAAATTCTTAAAGGAACCATGAGAAAGGTATATCAATAATATCCCTTTAGAAATTAATAAAAAATATGGTTTGTTTTATACTTGATAACTTCCCCATGGATGGATAAACTCTCTCGTGTATGAGTAGTGCAACTGGTGGGGAAATAGAGGTGTATGGATCAGTATGGGATTAGTAGTTTAGCATGGAAGTTAGTCAATGATAATTTTAAAAGTTTAAGTATGATGAATCTAGGAATAAGGATATAAGATACAATGATCCTAGTGGAAAACAATAGGATACTAGAAGTGTTGTGAGAATACACAAGAGGGAAGAAAGGAATAATGAGTACTCCTTAACCATGGGTTTGTGCCCTTTACTAAAATAATTAAATGTAGAAGAAGCAAGATACACATTATTAATATAAATTCCCAATCCAACTAGTCCCAATTTCCCTACCATATCACATTATATTGTATTTAAGATTGATGAAATTATTATAAGAAAGTGGGGTAATAGCAGTGTAAAATCTGAATTTGAATCTAGAGTTGAGTCCATATAATAATATTTAGGAGTGAAAGTTTAACATAACAATTTACCATTAACCTTTAATTTTACATTGCAAGTAAGACCTATGGCTCAAATTGGAATCCTAGGTGGACCAAATGTAAGTATTGGAAAAAATACAAGACCAATAATAAGTAATCAACGTCCCTCAACACACATTATTCTCATGCTATTACTCTAGGAGGCATGGGAAGAATTAATAGTGATGGTTTTATTAGATATGTAAGAGGGTCAAGAAGTAAATTGAGAGGAACTAAAATACCTCCATCACAGGGTTTATGAGGAAATGGAGGATTGCCATAATAAGATCCACCACAACCACATAGTGTACCTATAGTCTATTATGAGATGACACATCACCTACCTAAATATAGATGTGTCAAACATGTAATAGAATATGTTCACAAGTGTGAACTCATTAGACATGCATGTCATATAACTTATACTAAAGGGAACAAAACTCATTTTACCATTATACTAGATCATGTGCAAGAATGGTATTAAAAAATTTATCCTCAATAAAAGGCTATGAATCATTAATTGTTTAAGACTACTTTTCTCCAAAAACTTGATATCCTTGAGTTTGAATAGAAAATATTTGATACCATAAAACATATCAAGAAAAATCTCACTAAGAGTGTGTACATGTATGATGCATATTTCAGAACACTTATTTTGAATATGTCATTTGAGATTAACCCTATATAACATACTTAGTGTTTTATGGGAGGTTTATTAATTTTGATCCAATGAGCCTTATCCCATAAGACTTTTATTAAATTTCACAAGGCATTATAATCCATCCTCCATACTGAGGATATGGGAATCATAGCTACAAGGATTATTCCCTTTATGGAGGCTTAGAATATTTCTATGGATTCTCATCTATAGAAACTTATAGCCAATAATTCTCATGACACATGAATTAACCTCTGGTATGTTGAGTATGAAGTATAAGGCTCTAATAATAATAATTATCCCCAAAGGAATGTCTGTATTGTATTGAAAAATTCTTATGAGATCTACTAGGAAGATCATGATGTAAATAGTTGTCCCTTGCTTTAGCATGCCACCTAAGCCAAGGTATAACTATAATATAAAATATGTGATGCATATAAACATGATATTAATGATTTTTGGGTCATCAATGTAATTCTTGAATCTTGTGAGGTGCTCATCAAAATTATATCCCTAATAACCAATAGGCTAGTCAAAGTCAATCTTTTAGGGGTCAGAGATGTGGAAATATATGTGAAGGTGGTTGTTTTACACCTTTGACATATTACATGTTTGGATATATAAACCACTACCAGTGTGACTACATGGTCTATCTAACATGTGACTTCTATAAAAATGACCACCACTAAGAATAATGTCTTGATTTATATACATCCATTACCAAATAATTGAATGAGAAGGGTGCTGGGATGAGTCATGTTACATAGAATCCAAGTGATCAGTGGAGACCATGCCCTAATAGTCTGACTAGACCCAAGTTCAACATCACTACTCAAACTGGCACTCATTCCCAACTAGGTTCAAATCCACCTACTGAGAAGATTAAACATGGAGAACCTCATACACAACACTATCTAGATGTTCATCATCAAAAAGAAGTGTTACACATCATAATGGCCTTGGTATAGGAACTACAAGATGAAATTGAGTTCTTGAAAGATAAGGATGATACCATGCATGCTAAGATGAAAAGATATATGACACCCATAGTGGCATGGCATGATGAGTTTAGAGAGTTCTACAAGTTGTTCCTTAGAGAGGACATCATCCCCCTCTTGAAAATTGGTTATGTGAACAAATGATAAAGCCATTGGAGGATCATTGTTTGAACCATGTACAGTGATAAGATACCTATATTCAACATAATCAAAAATGTGATAAAGAGGTCCTTATCAATGTATCCATTGATGGATGGATGATCTGTGATATCCTACTAGACATTATTGCAAAGGTTAATGTTCTAACCAAATATGCTTAGAAATATGAGGATCCCCACTTTAATTCCTTTCACACATGTCCTATTCATGGCCAATAATAATCACATATTGCCCATAGACATTATTAAATATGCCATTATCGAAGTCTTGGGTGTCATATTTAAGGGTGATTTAGAAGTCATCAATATTTTTGAAGTTAATGTTTTTTTAGATCTATTGGGTTGACCTTGGTGCTATGTGAACAATGCTAACTTGTATTTTAATAAGTGTATATAAAATTTTATAATGACACTCAATGCATATTCATTCAACTAAATAATGACCAAGGACCCCCCTTTGTTGAAATATTTGATGCTTATGAGTAACTCAAAAAAATTAATGACATCAATACACAAATAAATGAATATGTATATCCTAATCTTGATGGTATACTACAATGGGAAGACACTCAATCCATCTCAAACACTACCATCATTACTTTTGATCACTAGGCTCATGAAACATTTGATTTTATAGGAAGATTTTGTGTAGTTGGTAGACAAAAAAATGCTCCATGCAAGTTGTTTAACTACCATAAGTTTGTTCACCTGATTAGTGGACACCTAATGTTTGGACCACCCTTACAATTAGACTAGGCACCTAGGTTTCATGGTTAGTTATATGTCTAATAATACTTATAGTGGATAGAATACTATTATGTTAAGGAGGATGAATAGTTGTATGTGAGTAACTTTATATTTCAAAGAATCAATTCTTACTGGTGCTATACTCATCACTACCAATTAGATACATGGGAACAAGAACATGTAGCCATGCATAATCACTTCCACCATGAAAACCATGTCCGTTACACCATGAGTCATAACGGTGTTTCTTATTTGAAAGAATATATAAAACAATGTGAAATACTTTAGAGTACCAAAAAAACATTTTTACTATATTTCTTATGGGTTTATACATAGTATGGTACATTGTGCACCTAGGCTAAGGCATGGTATATTCATCAAGAAACACATAGAGACACAAATACCTAGAATGCATCAAACACATTTTTCTTACCACATTTTCATTTGCCTCACCATAAATGGATTTGAATTTATCTTTGTAAATAATCCATTAGGTAGTTGTAGGAGATCAAACATCAGTTAAAAAATGAATAGGGCACATGTAAAACATAACCGAGGATAATTTGGTCATATTAAAATAACCTAAAACTCTTTTCATGGCTTAGTTAAAACTAGACTCCCAATCAAAATATGACCATTTGGAACATATCCATAAGGGTAAGCAAAAGGTCATATATCATATTAATGAGGGTACCAGTTCTAATCTACCATAGTCATAATGCAACCACCTAGTTTTGCATATGTATTATAGGCCACGTGATGTTATATATATGATGTAGTTATATTAGAAACCATATTTTGTGCAACTTTAAATATTACAATATAATATTGAGGTAGAGGATGAACCGAAAATCACCATTGTGATAAATTACTAGTCTAAGGTTGAAATAACCAAAAAAATTGAACTCATGCATGAGTATAAAGACATTTTCCCATTTAACTACATAAAAATGTAGACAATATAACCATCATTAGGAAATATGCATATCAAGTTGGATCGAGGAGCTCACTCAGTGAGAAAATGACCATATAAGATAAGCCCTAATATGTGTGCTTGAGTTAAAGAGGAAATTGATAGCATGTTGTCCACTACATTTATTACTACCATTGATGGATCTAAGTGGGTTCATCCCTTGGTGATCATCATCAACAAGGATGGTTGCATTTTCATTTTCATAAATCATAGGCTACTCAATGTCACCTGCATAGCTAACCCTTTCCTAATGCCTTTCATAGAGGAAAATTTGAAAGGTGTTACTGAGTGTGAGATCTACACCTTTACCAATGGTTTTTCTATCTATCACCAAGTATAAATTACTGAGCAAGACAAGGGAAAAACCACCTTTGCATTTTGAATGGTGTTATTTCTTGTACAATGTTATGCCCTTTGGCCTAAATAATATGAGTAGTTTTTCTAGACATCATAATGGAATTCTTTAGGTATTTTATCCATAAGATCATTGAAGTGTATATGGATGATTGGAATTTTTATGGTTTAGTGAGTGGACATTGTGATAATATGTGCATCATGATTGATCTATATCACCAACTTCATATTTCCTAAAATTTGAGGAAGTTCATCATTATGACCCGATTTATAATTCTCTTGGCCCACATCATTTAATAAGATGGACTACTGGTAGATCTAGATAAAATTGCTATCATTTTCCAAATCCTAAGTCCAACCACTCATCACAAGGTTTATGCTTTCTTAGGTCACAAGGGTACTATCAAAAGTTCATTTGTGTTTATGCTAACATAGTTGTGTTTCTATAATAATTACTCAAGCATAATATCCTATTCCTATGGTCAACTCAACATTATCAAATGTTTGAGGCCCTAAAAGATAAATTGGTGATTATGCCTATTATCTAGTTATTGGACTAGACATAACCATTTCATGTACATGTATACAAATCAGGGATGATAATGGGAATGATCCTTTCACGATCTAATGAAGGTAACCTTGATTATCCAATTTATTTTGATATCCATAAGTTTACACCAATATAATGGAGTTACTCCACTATAGACTATGAGGCCTTATCCATGGTTTATGCACTCCAAAAGTTCTACCAATACTTGTAGGCCACTCTAATTATCATCTATATGGATCATAAAGTGCTCAAGTATTTGGTCAACAAACTTGTATTACACAGACATATGTTAGAGGATTGTCCTCTTTCAGGAGTTCTAGTTATCCATGGTCATGACAACATGAAAAGTTAATTATGGTCCATGCCAACTCTCACACATTTAATATAGTTAATTGGAGTGCACCATATAGGATGATATAACTGATGTGAAATTATTTTAAGCCACATACGTACCTCAAGAATTAGATGTAAATTAAAGATTTTATTACAACATGATCATCACCATCACACCTTAGCACCCAAAAAAAAGCATATGGCTATACATGCTACCCATTTCCATCTTATTGGAGGAAACATGTACACTCTTGGCTAGGATAAAGGGTTAAAAAGGTTCATAATGTAACGTGAGTGCACTAAAGTCCTTTAATAAGTCCATGAGGGTGTATTATGAAGACTTTGTGTTGGTGGCATAATAACATGAAAGGTTTTACTAGATGGGTTGTGGTGGACCACCCTATTCAACTATGTCAAATCCTATTCTCACAAATATGATGTTTGTTAGTGCATAGGTAAACCAAACTAAAGGGTTTTTATGCCTCTTCGTCTAATACTTTCTCATGAATCATTTGATAAAAAAATTTATTCATTTTTTTGGGACCATTCAACCTATTACAAGATAGACTAACATGTACTACATCAGTACTACCATAGACTATCTCACACATTGGGATGAATCATTACCCACACATGATTGTACTAATATGATGGTCACCAAATTTATATGGGAAGATATCATCATAAGGTATAGATTAAGTTTAACAAGTGATCATTCCACTCAGTTTCTCAATGAAACAATGCACATCCTCTTGGTTGAGTTCATGTTTGTGCACCATAAGTCCATGTCATACCATCCTCAAGCAAATGGCATAATTTAATCCCTCAATAAGTTCCTAGGTATTACACTAACCAATATTTGAAACATTAGTCATTCTAATTGGGATGATCAAGTTTATGGAGTCTTATGGTTATATCAGACCATATATAAAAGGTTGAACAAGAGTACTCCTTTAAATCTTGTCTTTGGCATTGAAGAAGTCTTACCAATGGAGTTCCTTGTGTCTTTATTGAATATTATTCATGTTGGTAGATTAGATGATGAAGACTTCCTAATATCACATCTCAACATTATACTTTAGTTGGATAAAATATGATTTCTTGCATTCTAGAGCTAAGGGGTTGAGAAGCAAAAAATAGAAACCCTGATATCATCGACATATCAAAACCAAAGTTTTTCATTTTCGTATCCATGTCTTGATTTATGATTCAATTTTTTCATGCCATTTAGGTAACATATGAATCCAAAGGGATGGTCCATTTATTATTCATGTTATATTTTCAATGGGAATTTACAAATTGAAAAGGTTAGATGGAAATTTTAATGGTAGTTATCTCCATCATTACAATTCCATGTAATTTTTATTTTATGGTGTCAATAAGGCATATGCCACTAGTTTAGTTTAGGACTTAGTTTTTTAATAATCATCGCATTACATGCCTTTTGGAAATTGATTTCAGCACTTTTATTCTTTGGTATTCATCACTCTATTATATATCACTTGACAAATGAATTCCCTTAAGTTATGGAATGGAGGACCACACACATATTTTACTAAGGTGTAAGTTTTGAAGGTGGATATTTTACTTAAGCTAAAAAAACACAAAGAAAATTAGTGGGATGAATCATTCATGGTTAAACATAAACTCAAGATAAGGAGGAACATAATATGTGGTGCATAGGGAAGGTGATCATAAGGAGGTACATAATAAAATCCCATAAGAAGAGGTTCATAAATGATGTGTGAAATATTAGGCATGTAACCTATAGATGTAGAGTGAATATGATAAAGGAAATGCCATTAATTAAGACAACTTAAATTTAAAAGATAGTTACCATGAATAAAGTGGGGAATTTAAATTTTTATAGGTGGCATGCACTAAGGGGAAGGTAAAATGACTCAAGAAGGTAGGATGGGACATGCATTTATTAATGACATGATTGAATAATTGGAAATCATGTCAAATGGGCACCAAGTCAGGACTATTTGAGGTATTAATGGTTGAAATGATGGATGGTTTCATGGGGATGTTAATGTAAAATAATTATTTACCTATAAAATATAAAGATACATTCCATTTTCATTTTTATTGAAAAATTATAAATGATTAAAAAAAAAAGTGTGAAAAAGTGAAAAGAGAAGGTCACTACACAATATTTGAAAAAAATTGTAGGTTACAAATAAAATGATCATAGTAGTAGGTGTGGGAAAAGTTGTAAGTTATAGATGGTACAACCTCCATTAAATGATGTTGTTTTAGTAATATTAATTCATTTATGTTTAGGATAAGAGTTGGTCATTTGTGCATTAACATTCAGGTACCCTAGTTAATGATGTTACCATAGCAGAAAGATAAGAAAAAACCCACTTCTAGTTATTCTCGAATTAGAAGAGCATGAGGTGTATAATAAGGAAGTCACATTTTTATTCATGAAGAATATTTTGGTGTATGTGACACACAATGGAAGAACTTAACTAGGTTGAGGGAAGGTACCCCTATTAAACAAACATAATAAATAAAACCATGTAAAAGAAGGATTCTATAACACCATCATACTCTCCTATTTTGATTAAGTAAATGCAATAACCATAGATAGTTTTAAATGTAGATGAATTAAAATAAAAGGTTTACACCTATCAGGTTCTTGATTACAATCATCACCAGACTAGAAATGAAGGCAACATAAAATGGGGATATTGGGTGGTGTGCCAAACCACCAAGAATGAGATCATCTATGATCTCATAATTTAAAACATATTGTAAGATGTGGGGTTTTATATCTCTTACAATTACCATATTTTGGGAATCCTAAGGAGGTGGTTCACATTCTAATTTTGTGCTTTCATGAAGACTAGATCTAATTTGTGGGGCATTAAATGAGGATTACGCCTAAATAGATTAGTAAATTAATTAGGTTACTTTATTCTGGAGTAGATGTCAATGTAGATATTGAGGATCAAAAAGCAATTGATAGAACAATGGTGGCATTAAAGTATAAGAAATAAGTCTATGAAAAGTACATTACAATCTTGATATATCCTACCATTCAAGTAGATGCAATCTTATCCATGACCAAGCTAGGGAAATAGAAAGGTGGAAGGAGGTGGATATGGCACATCTCTATGTCACCAACCAAATGTCCAAGGGGACAAATTATAATTACTCATAGTACTTTATCGAGAAAATTGAAAAAGATGTAGAGAAGGTGCATCACTTACCAAACTACATGTTTCCTTGGGGAAAAAATTTGGTACTAATAGTTTTTGATGAAATTATCATCCCATAGAATTCTAATAAGGAAGTGAAGTGGGTTTACCCACCAAAGAAAAATTCCCCCACCAAGAGGTTCAACCAATTCACATGCCCTGATACCATCATACCCTCCTATAAACTAAAGATAAAGGGTTGGTTTGATGGTATGAAGGATGCATTTTGGAATGAATGGCACACAACAAAGGAATTTCCAATGTAGATGGTAACTTATGCTATGTTTTTTATAAAGAAACTCTATTATCTTTCATGAATCTAGATGGAAAGAACTGACCACTTTTTAGTATGTCTCAAATTATCTTACACATTAATTGTCATATATTTCATGAACTCTATGAATCATATTGTAGATATTGTTAAGAATGAAATATACTGAGAGGGGGGATGAATCAGTATATTATATATCTTTTTACTTAATATGATTTCTTTTCTGTAACCACTTAATCATACATTCAAGATATGCAATAAAATTGAAATAATAATTTTCACCACGAGAGAGAGAGAGAGAGAGAGAGAGAGAGAGAGAGAGAGAGAGAGAGAGAGAGAGAGAGAGAGAGAGAGAGAGAGAGAGAGAGAGAGAGAGAGAGAGAGAGAGAGAGAGTAGTTTTTTACGTGGAAACCCAAAGTGGGAAAAACCATAGAGAACAATTTCAAGTATATGAATGGGCACCAAATCAAAATATAAGGTTTTCAAGTACCAACTTGTATGATTACCAACCCCTTTGCTGAGCACCAACACAACAAATATTTGTGAACACCAACCCCTCTTGTGTATAAAACACAATTATCTCTCAATGTTGCTTACTCAACAAATGATAGAACTCTAAAATAGCCTACTTTTCTCTCTTCAAAATAAAATACAAACCATGCTTACAAATGGCTTTTCAAGCCTTTATTTATAGCTTTCTAAATCACCTTTGGCATTCACCCTTTGTGACCCTTTAATCTTCATAGAAAATGGTGCCAAACTTGCATGACCCTTCAAATCCTTGCATTTGAAAAGTCATATGATGACCCTTCATAAGAAAAAGCATCCTTTCCTCTTTTTTCTTTATCTTGGTGACTTTTCATATTCCTCAAAGTGTCCCTTCATGGAAAAATGTGACTTACCTCTTTTGTCTTCAAATGGTGACTCTTGGAATTCCTCAAGATGACTCTTCATGAGAAAATGCATCCCATTCCTCTTTCATCTTTTACCCTGTGACTCTTCGACTTCTCCATGGGCCCTCTTTTTACTTATATACAACCAAAAATATATTCATTAGTATTAAATAAATATTAACACACATTAGCCAAGATTTGAATATTAAAAACACCATTAAATGCAATGGGGCCTTTATCACCAGTAATGTTAGATGTTTGACATTAATGAAAATATTTCCAATAATCTCTGCCTTTGTCATTTATGGCAACCTCAAACCAAAACTGCCACATCCTAAAATTTTTAAATACTATCATCTAAAAAACATATAGTAACTCCCACTTATAGTAGCAACCTGTACCTATTCCTTGTACCTATTTTTTCACTTGTACTTGTACCTATTATTCTACCCCTTTGATATCAATAACAAAAGGCCTACTTGGAGCTAACACTTAGCTCCCCCTTAAGTAATGTTGAACCTCAATGGTAGAAAGTAAAAGAAATTACTCCCAAATTATCTCATAGATATTCAAATGTTTCTTTTGGTAGTGCCTTTATGAAAATATCTACAATCTACTCTATAGTACTAATATACTCCATCTTAACCTGTTGATCTACAACCTGCTCTCTCAAAAAGTGATATCTAATGGGAATATGTTTTTTTCTTAAATACATCACTAGATTATTCAAAATATTAATAGCACTTTTTTTATCACAAAAAATAGAAATAGGTTTATCATACTTTACCTTGATATCTTCCAAAGTTTGCTTCATCCAAAGCACCTGAGTACAACACAATACTATTGCAATATATTCTATTTCAGCTATAGAAAGTGATACTAAATTCTACATCTTTCTTAGCCATGATATTAAGCTATCATCAAGGAAGAAATCTCCTCCACATGTACTCTTTCTATCATCCAAGCACCTTTCTCAATTTGAATCTGTATAAGTGACCAAAGTGAAATATCTACTTGTGGGATACCATAATCCATAATCCAATGTCCCCTTGATATATCTGAATATTCTCTTCACCAATTAAACATGACTATCTTTTGGAGATGATTGATATCTTACAACCATACCTACTACATGCATGATGTCTGGCCTCTATGCTATCAAATATAAAAGACTACCAATCATAGATCTATACAAAGATTTATTTGTAATAGGTGAATCTTCATCCTTGCTCACCTTATTTCCTATACACATTGGTGTGCCAACTGATACACAATCCTCGTAACCAAATTTATTCAACATTTCCTTAGCATATTTACTTTGAGATACAAAAATTTCTTTATCTACCTAAAATATTTGCAATCCTAAGAAAAATGACAATTCTCCAAGAAAAGACATCTTAAATTCTTTTTACATATTATCAAAAAATTATTTTGTCATCTTTTCAATATTTCCTCTAAAAATGATATCATCAACATATACCACAATAATTAATTGATGCTCACCTTCTATTTTGATGTATAAATTACTATCAATAAATCCTCTCTTGAAACCTTGATCCTATGGGTACTTATTAAGTCTTGCATACCAAGATCTAGGAGCTTGTTTCAATCCATATAATGATTTCTTCAATCTACATATATGGATACTAATATTTGAGAGAATAAATCCATCAAGTTGCTCAATGTAGACCTCTTCTTCTAGATTCCCATTCAAGAAGGTAGATTTGACATCCATTTGAAACACTTTAAAAATTTTAAACACTACATATGCAATAGACATTCTAATAGTCTCTAACCTTGCCACTAGTTCAAAAGTTTCTTCAAAATCTATTCCCTCAGTCTGAGCATATCCTTTCCATACTAATCTTGCTTTATGTCTGGTCGCTTCTCCATTTTCATTTAACTTATTTCTATAAACCCATTTTGTTCCTATCACATTATCATATTTTGGTCTAGGCACTAATTCCCGATTATTATTCTTTTCTATATGATTTAATTCTTCATCCATAGCCTTAACCTAATGCTTATCATGTCTAGCTTCTAAAAAAGTTTTAGGCTGAATTTTGGATAACAAAGACAAATTAACTTGCTCAAATTCACTTACCATCATTCTTCTAGTGTGAATTCCTTCATTTATGTCCCTGATGATGTCACTTTCATTATGATTTTTTTGAACATATTTGGATGGAGTTTTGGTACCCTTTTTGTCTTTCTTCTCATCTTCATCTAATTCTTCAAAACCTTCCTCTTCAATGATTTCAGGAATGTCTATTTGATCATTGATTCTTTGTGTTCCATCTTCTTCTATCTTGACACTTGTACTTTCAAAAAAATTATTGGTTCTTTTGTTATAACGTTTATAAGCTTTAATTTTGGAAGAATAACCAAGAAATATACCTTCATCTACTCTAGATTCAAACTTACCAAGTTTTTCATTGGTTCTCTTTATGAAGCATCCACTGGTGAAAACTCTAAAATAATCAACTGTTATTGGTTTGTCTTTCCATAGCTCATAAAGAGTCTTGTCACTATTAACTCTCAATAATTCTCTATTCTAAATATACACTGCTATAACAACTACCTCTCTCAAATATTTATCTACTATCTTGGATTCATTTAGCATTGTCCTCACCTTCTCCTGAACTATTATATTTTTTTGTTCAACTACATTTTACTATAGAGTTCAGGCTACTGAATAATGTCTCTTTATTGCATGGTCTTAACAAAAATCAATAAATTGATCTAACATGAATTCTCCTCCTTGATTTGATCTTAGGCACTTATCTTCAAACTAGTTTCATTCTCAACTAATGCTTTGAATTCTTTGAAATGTCTGAAAGCTTCTAATTTTTTTAAAACCAATTACCAAAGTCATACGTGAAGAATCATCAATAAGCAACATAAAATATTTCTAACCTTGAGTACTTTGAGTTCTCATAGGTCCACACAGATTAGTGTGAATAATCTCTAGCATTTGATTAGTCAACTTCTCTTTTGTTTATAACTACCTTGTAGCCTACTTCCCATACTGACAAAGTTCACAAAGTGTGTTGGATGGCTTTGTAATTTTTTAAAGATTTTTGACTACTTGCTTCTTGATTGTGTTGAAAATATTTTCAAAATTTATGTTCCCCATTCTCCTATACCATAGCCAACTTTCTTCAAATTTACTCAAACATCTTTGACCTTTGATGTCTAATAACATATACAAATTATTACCTATTCTTTAAGCATTTGCAACCAACACATCTAAATCTTTTCTTCTAAATTCACAACCTTCTACATAAAAATTTAGTGTGTGCCCCTAATCACACATTTGACTTACACTCAAAATATTATGTTTAAGACCTTTTACATACAAAACATTTTCATTTTTAGTTCTACCATTATCCAAACTTAGTGTACTTTTTCTAGCAATTCTGGCAGTAGTATTATCTCCAAATTTTACTATGCCACCATTGATATTATTCAAGGCTATGAACTTGATCTTGGCTCTTATAATGTGCCTTAAACATCCACTGTCAATAAACCATGGATTTTCTTCATTTCTTTCATGCAAATCTGTCTGAACCAACATAAATTTTTTAGGTTGTTTCTTTTTCCATGAACCTATCTGAACTTTTTTTTGGATGAATGGAGCCTTGAAACTCAGGTCCTTCTTGACTAAATCAAACAAACTTATATAATACCAAGCTACGTGTCCAATGTTTTTTCACTTGAACATATTGTGGCCTCCTTCATTAAATCTTGATAGAGGAGCAAAAGAGTTGTGGCTTCTGCTTGACTCTATATGAATTTTGTTCTCCTTATTTTTGAAATTGTTAGCTCTTTTTTGACATTCTATTTTCTTATGACCATATCCATTATAATAAAAATAGTAACCATAAAAATAGGACCTATTTGTGTATCTATTACATGATTGTCTTTTGTATCTCTATTCCCTCTAGCCTTCTTTGTTTGAGATGTCCTATGTATTCTTAACTTCTTCCCCTTTCATTTCTTCTTTTGTAAGAGCTTCAACATAGCTTTTTAATTTTTCCTTATCTGTGAAAGTAGTAACCTCCTCTTTATCTTTTTCAAATCTAATACCTATCTTATCTGACATTGCTCTTTGATTTTATAATATCTTATTCAACATATTAGTGTTATTCTCAAAATTTTAATCATTGATTGCTTTATTTATTTTCTCAAGATCTACTTTTAAAGAGGCAATTTCAATAACATACCTTTCACATTATTTAATTACTATTTCTAACTGTGTCATTAGATATTTTTCATTCTTATTGGCTTCGTCAAAGTGTGCTTGTAGATCTTCAATTATTTTCTTTGACTCCTTTTCATTTTTCTTTTCAAAAGCTTTTAACTCTTCTAAGGCACAAATGTGTTCTCCTTTCAGATTCACTTTGGATTCATCTTGTTCTTCTTATTGATCATCTGTACTTTTTCTTAAAAAGGAATCTTCATGTGTGGCCATGAATAGAATCTCTTCTTCTAAATCACTGACTCCACTATCTTTGACTTAGCTAGGATCTTTAGAATACAAACTCTTCTTCTCGAATCCCTTCTTGAATTTACCTTTGAAATTATTCTTGTATGTATAATTTCCTTCTTCATTGTCATTATTACCCTTATTTTGGAATTTAGATAAAAAATGTCCAATATTTTCATAATTAATTCATTTAAAAGGTAATTTTCCTTGATATTTACCTATGCCCTTTTTCGGCTCGCAAATGAAAAGAGCTCTGTTGTCATCTTCATCATCACTAGAACTATCACTTGATTCTTGAATCTTAGCCTTATCTTTCTTTGATGTCTTGAAAGAAACTTCTCTTTTTGAGGGTTTATCTTGTTCAGTCTGCATCTCATATGTCATAAGAATACCATGAAGCTAATCCATCTTTATCTTGGCTAAATTCTTCATTTCTTCAATTACCAAAATTTTTGTATCATATTTCAATGGTAGAGATCTCAAAACTTTTTGAACCATGGTTGATTCTTCTAAATTTTCTCCAAGGCCTTGAATCTGATTAACTATTTGATCAACCCATAAAAGATAAATTTCTATATTTTCTTCTTCTTCCATCTTTAAACTCTCAAACTATCTTATGAAAGTTTGAAGCTTAGCTTGCTGAACCTTTCCATCACCTTTGTAAATATTCTCAAGTTTTACCCAAGTTTCATGAGAAAATTTATATTTCATAACTTTAACAAATTTTGATTCACATAAACCACTTAAAATACCATGTAAAGCTTTAGCATTATTTTCACTTGCCTTCTTTTCTGTTAGAGTAGTTACAAGTGTCTGTGGCTCTTCATATTCCTCCAACACTGCTTGCCATATGTCAAATTCAAGGGCAATCAAATAAGTCTTCATCCTTATGCTAAAATAAAAATAATTCATCTCATCAAAAAAAAGGTGCCTTATTTTTATAAAATCCTTAATGTGATCTAGTCATCGTGATTTCCTGATCTACCTTCAAGCTATAAAAGTTTTTCAAAAGAAACCTGCTCTGATACCAATTATTAAGTATGAAATATACTGAGAAGGGGGGTGAATCGATATATTATATATATTTTTACTTGATCTAATTTATTTTATTTAACCACTTAATCATACATTCAAGATATGTAATAAAATTGAAATAATAATTTGCACCACACAAGAGAGAGAGAGAGAGAGAGAGAGAGAGAGAGAGAGAGAGAGAGAGAGGAGAGAGAGAGAGAGAGAGAGAGAGAGAGAGAGAGAGAGAGGAGAGACCGAATTTCTACATGGAAACCTAAAGTGGAAAAAAACCATGGAGACAATCTCAAGTAAATGAATGAGCACCAACTCAAAATATAAAGTTTGCAAGTGCCAACTTGTAGGAGCACCAACCCCTTTTTTTGAGCACCAACATAATAACTATTTGTGAGCACCAACCCATAGGAGCACCAACCCCTCTTGTGTATAAAACATAACTATCTCTCAATGTTACTTACTGAATAGATGATAGAACTCTACAATATCTCTTGATTTTCTCTCTTCAAAAACAAATACAAGCCATGCACTCTCTTTCATATTATAAATGGATTCTCAATATTTTATTTATAGCTTTACAAATGACCTTTGGCATTCACCCTTTGTTACCCTTCAATCCTCATAGAAAATGGTGCCAAACTTGCATGACCCTTCATATCCTTGCATTTGAAAAGTCATATGGTGACCCTTCTTAAGAAAAAGCATCCTTTCCTCTTTTGTCTTTATCATGATGACTTTTCATATTCCTCAAAGTGTTCCTTCATGGAAAAATGTGTGATACCTCTTTTGTCTTCACATGGTGACTCTTGGAATTCCTCAAGATGACTCTTCATGAGAAAATGCGTCCCATTCCTCTTTCATCTTTTACCCCGTGACTCTTTGACTTCTCCATGGGGCCTCTTTTGACTTATATGCAACCAAAAATATATTCATTAATATTCAATAAATATTAACACACATTAGCCAAGATATGATTATTAAAAACACCATTAAATGTAATAGGGTCTTTTATCACCAATAATGCTAGACCTTTGACATCAATGACAATATTTCCAATAGATGCATGCCTTATAAATATTAATGTAGATAATATTGACATTGAGACTTACACTCTTTACAATATTTATGTCTATCATGGGAGGCAAACATATATAGAGTGGAATGATTCTAATAAGACTGATATCACCCTTACAATATAGACATGTAAGGAAAGATCTGGGTGATCTTTTATATGCTCAGGCCATGTAGAAGAACATCAAGAAGCTAGGATGTCAAAAAGGAATTTCTCCCCCCTCAACCATAAACACATATAGAGGAAAGGGTGAAAATAAAGGAGAATAAACCATGACCTAAGGCCACCATTTTTCTCAGGATGTAAGAACAACCCAAGGTTACTCCATAATGACATTGATAGGTTTTTTTACTAGCAAGGACCTAAGGGTTGGATATAGAAATAGGTGAAGCTTCTCTATAATGAAGTACCCTAAGTGGTATTTACTAAAATAAGTAAAGTTTCTCCATAAGTGAAGCCTTACAATAGTGGAAGTCATCACAATCTAAACCCTAGTTTTATGTATAGGCTATTGATGGCCATGTAATAGTAGAGGAATTGTGAAAGGTGTGATCATTTAGTTTTTTCAAGAATTGTAGTCTAGTTGTGGAACTTGAGTAGAATGATAAGACCCATTGAATTATTTTTAAAACTGATTGACGTTAAGAGGATCAAGTCAGGTACCAGCCTTTGTTGGACTGAAAGCCTTCTTAGTGGGGAGGTGTGATCCAGAGATCATTTTTGGAATGATCTCAAATTGTCTTAAAATCATCAGAATTACATATATATTGTCAAGAGCTTTCCTACAATATGTAAACTTGAGAAACAAAGCTTGTTTGCTCCTAGTGTAGTTGGTCAAAGTTTGGGTCAACATGTGGTCAAATCTAGTCAAATTATAAAAATTAATCATCATGTAACATTTATGAACTAGTTTCATGGTTTATATCTCATCATAATCTTTTGATACATTTTAAATGAACCAAATTTGAGTCTATATGTAGAAGTTATGGCCAGTCAAAATTATGGTCAAAACTTGATAAAAATGATGATGTGGTCCAATCTGAGTGTGACATATGGTAGCATGTCAGGTAAAAAATTGGGTTTATTTTCATACTTCATCTTTGATAGCATGTATGGATTGGCCAAGTGAGTACCCTCAAGCTGCCATATGGTACAATCTAATGTTGCCACATCGGATGAGCCCAACACTGCTACATAATCAGATGGGAACCACATCATAATGCTAACTTTGGTTTGAGCATTCCAATTTATCCAAGCCCAAGAATTATTCTAACTAAATACCAATTTTGGAGTCAAGACACATAAAAATTTACAAATATATTGAGATCCTTTACCAACAAAAGGCATGTCGACAACTTAATACGTGGAGATCGAAGCTTTTAAAAGCTAAATTTTGTTCCCATTTGCCCAATGTGGGATAATGATAAGACTTGGAGTGTGAAATTTATAAGTTGGGAATAAAACTATTGACCTCCAAGAAAAAAGGATAAGGCCTTATTTCTATGCACATGGATCTGAACAACTATATAAATCCCCTATATTGTATTTGACTAGTAGGTTCTCAGTTGAGTACCTAAGGCATAAGGACCCATTTTCACTCATCCTCAGTTTTGGGGTACCTAGAAGTATTTCTAGACATCAGAGTGAACTAGAGAGTTGTTCTAGACTCAAATATAGTGACATCCATATTTTGAGTGTCTATATTTGAGGTCATTTGTACCTATTTTTAATGTCTTAAAGTGAAGCCTAATAGACTATGTAATGGCTAGTTTAGGACCAGTTTGCATGATTCATAAATTTTTAAGCACCTAAAGTCATTTTCAAACTTCAAAGTGAACTAATGAAATGTTATAGACTCTAAAATTATTCTAGTGATGTAATTATTTTCCTAATTTGAGTTAATTTTAGCTATGTTATGAAGCCTCAAAGTGATAATTTTGGTCGAGAACTTCAGGAATGTGAGATTACTTTCACGACAAGAAGGTGGAAAGTTTGACTATGAGTACTGATAATTTTTATTGTATGTTTTTGAGTTATATGTAATATTATAATTTCCATTTTAAAATTTTAATATTTGGCCATTTACTTGCAATTCATGAAAATTGATCAGTTCTTGTTTTAAGCGAACCGAGAGGCATAGGCATTGTCGAACTCCGTAATCAACTCTTGTGCAGTGTGGTTCATATTATTGTATTGATTTTATTTAAGTTGATTATTTTTTAGAGTAATTTAAATATTTTTAATAAATTACCTACAAGGATCCCCTGATAAATGTTTTGGTACATTTATAGTGTTATTTTATAGATCCAATTTGGTATCAGAGTAGGACAAGATCAAGACTTTGGGACCAGATTTGAAATGGATATGTATTAGTGGATCTACTTACCCAAATGGATATTAATACTAGGAATAGTAATACATAGGATGATGTCACACCACTAAGAGTATACATATTAGATAGCTAAATTAAGCACACTCATGGTCAATATGAGTGTGCATCATCGTAGATAGGACTAATGGATGACTAATCTCTAGTAGAAAGTAGACTCTCTTTCTACTCAGTTAGTATAAGAGTCAAGATGAAAGAAACACTATCGAGATGATCCTAGTACACCAGTTAAGATGATCTATAGTCATTGCTCAAGACATGGACATGTGATAGAACATTACTAGTTATAAAATCCTGATTGTGCACCATGGTGGTTCCAATAGAGGAACATAGATAGAGGAAAGGTTCATAATATTTTGAGTACTAGTCAATGTTTAGAATCCCTAGTTTAATAGAGGACACCATATGGACCTCTGGACATTCTCTTACAATCCATAAGATCCTCTAGGTAGAGTGTTCTAATTATTTCAGAGGGATGTGTCATTAGACTTGTATTTGATGGGGACATCGGAATGGGTTATGCGATCACTGATGTAGTACATTGATTAGGCTTACAAGATTGCCACTTCTCCATGCCAAAAAATTTGGTACACAGAATGGCATTGTCTAAGGTATGGCAACATGTTACTACACCTTAAAATTTGAAGTTGGGAGACATTTATTAGATATGATGACTCTCGATATCATTCCATTGGAGATGAATGAGATTGTTATAAGAAATTTGTATCTGTTCACTCGATAAAAATGTTTCATAGGTGATAGCATAGAGCTTCACTTAGATCACACTTGGATCATGCAGTTTGAAATAGGGTAGGTCTATAGACCCAGTCATGATGATTTTAGTGAGACATCAAACTCGTATGTACCAAGTGAACATCAAGTACCTAAAGTTGAGCCACATAATGATCTATAGAATGACTACATAAGGAATCAGGTCTACACCATGATTCCTATTAAGGAATCTTAGGTGGCAGTTAAAGGCTTTCGATCATTTTGATTTATCCATTTGTATATGCTCATAGAGCTAGTAAAATAAATTTGCTAGTTAAGATGTATGAATAAGACCCATATGGGTAGTATTGTGACATACACCATGCACAATTTAGAAGACCCAAGAGGCACTATTTGTAATTTGTATATACATGCATTGTAAAAATTATAATTTATTTTATTGTGGAGTTACCTAAAAATAAGAATTGAGTGACAAGTTTATCATGCTCAAGTTGTCTTCTCACATTTTGGTAGACATTTTTCATTAATAACGATATATGAAGATTGTATATGGTATGCTATATTCTTGTTTTTGTTAATTTTTATTCTATACAAAATAGTTTAATAGACCTAAGAAGCACTAGGTCCACACATAGTTCTATGTAAAGGCTTGTTGAGTTTGTACAATAGAAGAAGAAATTAATGGATGTGATATTATCCATGCATAGTTTTATGTAGAGGCCCTTAGATGGATATGTAATAGAAGAGGATGTGGATATACATACATAATATCAAACTTGTATAGAGGCTCATTGAGGCCATGTAGCAAAGGAGATTCAGGATTTCAGATTTGTGTAGAGGCTCATTGAATCCATGGAGTAGAGGATATCACTAAAATTTTATGTAGATGATTGTTGAAGCCATGTATTAAAGGACATCACTAGACTTATATGTAGAGGCTCATTGAATCTATGTAGCATTGGAGATCAATATACTTTTGTATAGAGGATAATTAAAGTTGTACAATAGAGGAGATAACTAGACTTCTGCGTATAGGCTCATTGAAGCCATGCAATAGAGGAGATCACTAGACTTGTTTTTAGTGGCTCATTGGAGCCATGCAACATAGGATATCACTATACTTTTGTAGAGAGGCTTGTTGAGGTTGTGCAGTAGAAAATATCACTAGGCTTATCTATGTAGAGGCTCTTGTGAAGCAATGCAACAAAGGAAGTCATCACATTCTAAACCCTATTTCTATATAGAGGATATTGATGGTCATATAATATAAGAGGAATTGTAAAAGGTGTGATCATTTATTTGTTCCAAGAATTATAGGTGTAGTTACAACCTGAGTAGATTGATAAGACCAATCAAAGTATCTTCATAACCGACTGACATTTTAGAGGATCAAGCTAGGTAATAGCTTTTGGTGGACCAAAAGCCTTCTTAGTGGGGAGGTGTGATCTAGAGGACATTTTTGGAATGATCTCAAATATTCCTAAAACCATAGGCATTGCATATAGCTTTTCAATAGCTTTTTGATGGTATGCACAACTTTAGAAACAAAGCTTGTTTTCTCCCAATGTAGTTGGTCAAAGTTTAGGTCAACAAATGGTCAAAGATGGTCAAAATATAAAAATTGATAATCATAGAAAATTTATGAAACTATTGTAGATATAATTTCAATATTTTTGATGCATTTTAATGAACCAAATCTAAGTCTGTATGTAGAAGTTATGACCAGTCAAAGTTGTGGTCAAAACCCTATAAAAATGATAACATGGTCCAATCTAAGTGTGACACATGGGAACACATCAAGTAAAAAATGGGTTTATTTTTCATCCTTGATAGGGTGTTTGGATTGGCCAAGTGAGCACCCTTGAGTTACCACATGGTAGAATCTAATGCTGCCACATCAGACGAGCCCAATACTACTATAGGATTAGATGGGAGCCACATTACAATGCCAAATTTGGTTTGAGCATTCCAATTTAGCTGAGCCCATGCATTATTCCAACCAAATACCAAGTTTGGGGTCAAGCCACATATCATATTCAATTATATTGAGAGCCTTTTCCAACAAAAGGTATGTCAACAACTTAATATGTGGAGATTAGATCTTTTAAAAGCCAAAATTTGTTCCCATTTGACCAATGTGGGATAATGATAAGACTTGGAGCATCAAATTGCTAAGTTGGGATTTGAAATCCAAACATCAAATAAAAAAGGATAAGTCCTTACCATTATTCCCATGGATTTGAATAGTTATATAAAGCTGCTAAATTCTATTTGAATATTAGGTTATCATCCGAGTAGCTAAGGTGTAAGGACCCATTTTCATTCATCATTAGTTTTGAGGTACATAGATGTATTTACAGACTTCAGAGTGAACTAGAGAGTTGTTCTAGACTTTGAGACAATTTCATCCATATGATGAGTGTCTATATATGAAGTTTTTTTAGCATATTTTAATGCCTCAAAGCAAATCCTTGCAAATTATGTAATCCCCAGTTTAGGATTAGTTTGCATGAATCACCATTTTTGAAGTATCTAGATTCATTTTTAGACTTTGGAGTGAACTAATGAAATGTTCTAGAATCTAAGAATATTATGGTTATATAGTTATTTTACTAATTTCAGTTCATTTGGGCCACTATTTTAAGCTTAAAAGTGAGACTTTTGGTAGGGAACTTCAAGAACGTGAGATGGCTTTCATAAAAAGAAGGTGGAAAATTTGACCGTGAGTACCAAGACTTTTTAAAGGTCTATTGCTAAGTTTTATGAAATCTTAGAGTTTATATTTAAAAATTATGAAATTTGGCCATGTACATGAAATTCATGAAAATGGATCAGTTTGTGTTTTAAGTGAACTTAGAGGTGTAGGCATTACCAAACTCTATAATCAACTCTTGTGCAGTGTGGTTCATATTATTGCATTGATTTTATTTAAGTTGATTGATTTTAAAAGAAATGTTAGTGTGTTTAATAAATTTCCTACAAGTATCCCTTGGTAAACATTTTGGTACATTTTTAGTGTCAATTTACAGATTAGGTTTGGTAGCAGAGTGGGTCAAGATCAAGCCTTTGGGACCAAATTTTAAATAGTTATGTATCAGTGGATCTAGTAACTAAAATTGATGTTAATACTAAACATAGTAATACATAGGATGATGTCATGACACTGGGAATATACATAGTGGGTAATTAAATTAAACATAATCATGGTCAATGTGAGTGTGCATCAATGTAGATAGGACCAATGAATCATCAAACTCTAGAAAAAAGTAGACTCTCTTTTTACTCAGTTAGTAGAAGATTCAAGATGTAGGAAACACCATTGAGATTATCCTAGTGTACCAACTAGGTTAATCTATAGTCATGTTTCAAGATATGGACATGTGGTAGGACATTTCTAGTTATGAAATCCCAATCATTCACCATCATGGTTCCAATAGAGGAATGTAGATAGAGGAAAGGATATTGCTATTTTGAGTACCAATCAACACTCAAAATTCCCTATTCAATAAAAGACATCATCTAGACCTCTGAATATTGTCTTATAATCTATGAGAGCCTCCAGGCAGAGTGTTCTTATGATCTAAGAATTTGACTCAATAGAGGATGGTTAGTATGGTGTTAGTTATAAAATAAAAACAAGATGAAATAAACACACTAATAACATAACATCTCTAGGCCTGGACACTAGGGAGAGATTAGTTAAAAAAATTAAATGACAAACATAACTAAAAAGCAAGGAATGAAAACACAAGAATTACTTCACCTTCTTTAGATGATCCAAATGCCTTTGTAATGGTGGCTTTCTCAGCTTGTGCTCATGAAGTCTTCATCAAAGGAGGCTTGAGTATCTCCTCTTCTCCTTGGCACCTTTGTCTTGTGGCTTGGCTTGGCTTGGAATCAATTTGGCATGGTAACACTAGTTTCTTGAAGCTTTTGGAACCAATCTTGTATTATAACTTTGCATAAATTAAGCTTAGAAATGATGTTGTGGGCCTCTTATTTATAGATTTTTGGATTTAATCAGAATCAACCTCAACCATCCATCTCAAGATTGAGATGTGTGGTTGAGGATTAATTCAATTTTTGGAATTAAATTTGTAATTATCCTCATCATGGTATTGGAAGAATGGGAAATTAAGAGGCATGGAGGGCATCATGGAGGGCATTGATGAGGCATGAATTCTAATATTTGTGGCATTTATGGCCTAGGGATGTCTTCCTAAAAAATGAGGTCATTTGATGATGTAGATATTCAATATTCACTTCCAAAAAAAGTTATTCAACAAGTTTCCATGGAATTATTGATTAGGCCTTAATTTGGGTTGATTAGCTCTTAAGCATGATTAATCACATTATGCACAAATTACCCAAATTGAACAGAATGCCTTGTTATTAGTCCTAAATTTGACTAGATTTGAATTGGATGTCCACATCAGATGCATTAGAACTATATTCCCATTTAGAATGTTTCCAATAAAAAATAACAAAGGCACATGTCTTGTGTAAAATATTGATAGGAAAGAGCATTCCAGAGCACGTAGGTGCAAATTTTCGATTTTGACTCAAAATAGACTGATCAATGTTAGCTATCCCATAAATTAAATTACCCCATTTAGGGATACCTTGGATAAAATCAGCACTTGAATATATCATTTTCACATCATTTGCATGTTTTAGAGTTTTTAGGTCAAATTGTGCATTTTGAGTAGAAATTGGTCAAAATCCTAGTTGGAGGTTATCGACAGCCAGTTTTAGGTGTCTAAAGTTTGCCCCTATTTGGAAAGGCATTGTAAGCTATAATCATAGTAATGTCTTCTCAAATAATTAAAAGGTCATATATGCCTACAACTGCAATGATGATAAACTAATTTTATGATGGCCCCTCAAGGGAATAGTTGGCACAAGGAGGTTGGCAAATGGTCCCTCGATAAGAAGCAAAATGAGAGGACCAAATAAAGGGAAGATGATGGGGTGAAAACATAATGATATTGAAAAAGTAATCAAAATCATTGATAATGCAAGTGGGATGGTGTTTAATGGTTTGCCCAAAGGTGGATATAAACATTGTACCCTGATAGTGGTAATGTGATATGATAACACAATGATTTGCCCAAAGGTGGTTATAATAATTGAGAAGATCGAGCTACCCTAGTTATGATAGAAAAACAAGATAATAACATTCCCCTATATAGGCAAAAAAAAGTAAAGTGGTGAAAACATAATGATTTTCCCAAAGGCAGTTATAATCATTGAGAAATGTAGGTGGGATGGTTTATAATGATTTTCCCATAGTTATAATCATTGGACCTCAATTATGAAATACATTATAAGATTGGCTAAGGATGATGATAACTTGACACAGAGGGTAATGATGAATTGGAACAACCTACTAGTAGGGAGATTCTCATCCGAACTAATAAAGGTTGAAATTCTTTTGTGGTTAATTACTCTATTTAGGATATGATTGGGGAGTGAATTGAGATGTCGGTGCTGAAGAGATGCCACCATTGATGAATATAATTCTTGAATCTAAGATTTTTTTTAGCATGTATTGGTAGGCATCATGATATAACATCATGAGGACTTAGCCAAAATATGCATAAGAATTGACTCCTATAATCCAATACTCAATAGAAAATAATGCACCAATGATAAAAACCATGATGACAATGTAAATATATGAATATGGATGGATTCAAGTGTAAGTTTGGACAAGGAATCACCCAATGAACACACATAAATTGAATCAAGGTAATAGTGTTGAAAGCAAACAAACAAGTAGATAAACAAACAAATAATGCAATAAAAATCCTAGGAATATTGCCCCTAGAAAATAGGTGACAATTAAACAAATGAAAAAAATGAGGGAATAGAGTAAAAATAAGGGGGTGGTTGGGCTATCTCCATATGCACTAGGCAAGTGGATGCTACCTACATAGTTCCATGGATGTAATATCCAATAAGAAACTTTAGGCCAAATGTAGTTCTCCCAAGGAATGGGAAGAATGTGATATAAGAATAGGAATGATCTTTCAAAATGGAAAGTGTGTGAGAGAAAAAGGTCAAAAGGGATGGCAAAACTAAATGACAAGTGATTTGCTTGTAACTTTGTAAGGGTTCCCAAAATCCTTAAGGCAAAGAAGTGGTCAATGTTTTTATTATTTTCTAATGATTTTAAAGTGTTTTTGGAAGTGTTTTGGAGTGTCAAAACTCAATAAATAATAATGAGACACTAAATGGTTCAATCTCATAAAATGGTGAGAGTGTTCAAACTAAAATTGTTCATAAAATGATGAGAGCATAGCTTAGCTTGCTCACAAAATAGTGAGAGCATTGTCTTAGGTTGCTCATAAAATAGTGAGAGTATTAGGAAAAGGGTGGTTGAGCTAACTCAACAAGTATTGAGCACTACCTACATAGTCCCAGAGTAGGACCTAAATTCACTGTAGTTCCACCCTTATAGCGGAAGAATTTGACTAGTGTAGCAACCAATTTAAACAAAATAGGTATATTTAGTAAAAAGACACAGTATGTCATAGAAAGTGGCAAGTTGGTACATCAAGGCTTAGTATTGCCCCTAGTTTTCCCATAGGTGTTTATAACTAGGACACAATAGCATAGATCAATGGTAATAATTTTCTCAAAGTTGGTTATAATTAGCAACAAGATCGGTGGAAAGAAAGAATAACAAATGAAAGATGCAACTACCATAACTTCTATCACACTATCCCAAAATATGATCTCTATCTAAAGTTGTTGAACAAACTAATGAACTAATCAGATACCTTGATGTTAAATCTATATAATAAATGATAAAAACCAAGGTCAAAAGGGCTAGGTTTTATAACACACTAGGTTGATAGGTTAGAAGTAGAAAGTGTATATGACAAAGATGATAGATAAGAATGGTATGTGTATAAATAAGAATAGTGATAAAATAGCATAACTGAAATGTTCCTTACAGACAATACACCTTAGCATTCAAGCATAGTACTACTTTAGATGAATAATATTCATTATCTCTAGAAGTTCATTGTCATCAAGTGTGGCAAGATTGTATGATCCTAATACATAATCTACAGTGATGACAAAAGGACCTATACAATTTGGTTTGAATTTCCCTTTATGTTTCTTCTTAGTCATGGTATTCTTTTGGTTTTCTTTGAGAATAATATCACCAAGTTTAAATTTTAAATAATTCACATGCCGATTTTAGTGGCCTTTGAGTCGATTATGATATGATTGAATATTGTTGAGCATGGCTATGCATTTTTCATCAAGTAGATCTAGGTATTACAAGTGAGCTACTCGATAGTCATGATCATCCAGGACATGATTGAAAGAAATGCATAGTGAAGGTAACTTGACCTCAATGGGAACGATGGATTCAGTACCAGAAATGAGTATGAAGTGGATCTTATAGGGGTACAATGATTGGTATGGTATGCCCAAAGGGAAAGGAATATATGGATGTATCAATCATGGCTGGCATCATTGACAATATTTTTAAGAATGTTGACAATGGTTTGTTGTATGCCTTAGCCTAGCCATTACCTTGAGGGTAATATGTTATAGAAAAGTGTTGTGTGATGTTGTATTTAATACATAACTGGTCTACATCTTTATTCTTGAATGATCCTCCATTATCAGATATAATGCTAGAGGGGATACCGTAGTGACAAATCAGATGATTGAAGATGAATTTAAAAATTTGCTTGCCAATCACGTAAGTGAGGGGCATAGCTTCAAATCACTTAGTGAAATATTTAGTGGTGGTAAGGATATTTTTATGGCCATTAGATGAAGTAGGGTTAATCTTCCAAATGAGGTCAATTCCCCATGTAGAAAATGGCCATGGTCTTAACATCAATTTTAGAGTTTTTACTAGGGCATGAATCAAATTAGCATTTCATTGATATTTGTCACATTTCTTTACATATGCAGTGGAATGTACATCCATTATGAGCCAATAATAACTAGTCCACAAGAGATTTTTGGATAGGACTACCCCACTAAAATTGGCTTCACATACTCCATGAACTTCTCTTAATGCTAATATAGACTCTACCGAAGTTAAACAACAAAGCAGAGTTCCATCAAAACTATGACAATAAAGGGTGGATCCAAGTAATGTATAATGATTGGAATGATGAATTAAGGCTTTAGTTTGTTTTTGAGATAGGTTAGGTGATATAACTTGGTCATGAAGGTAGTTATAAAGGTTTGAGTAATAGATAGAATTATGACCAACAATATCAAAAATAATGACAATGATTAAAGGTTCATGAGCTAGTGATGACA
Source organism: Torreya grandis (assembly GCA_037957365.1). Taxonomy (NCBI): domain Eukaryota; kingdom Viridiplantae; phylum Streptophyta; class Pinopsida; order Cupressales; family Taxaceae; genus Torreya; species Torreya grandis. The sequence goes on from JARHVA010004968.1 coordinate 561,253, forward strand.
AATTCTTGATGAGGAACTGATACTCTCTAGCTTTATCTATTTATCAAAATAGTGATCCAATAGTATCCATGGCATCTTTAGTTTTATTACTGGCCCTTGGTATGTGCTCAAACTAAATGTTGGCAATTTGTTGCTTAAGAGTGTCGACCATGGTTTTATATGGAACTAACTTGTCATCTTTGGTTTGAAAATGATATGTGACCTGATTGATGATTAACTAAGAATCACCATAAACTTATATATGAGATATATTCCACTGTACTACTTATCAAAGCCTTGAAATAAGTGATTCATACTTGGTCATGTTATTTGTACAAGGAAATCTGATTTTGAGTGATTTAGGGATGAGATCCACCTATGGTGTAATAAACAATAGGCCTTCCCCCAATCCATGCATAGTGAATGAACTATCAAAATATAGCTTTCAAGGCTACTCCTCAAGGGTTGTATCAATAATGGTCATGATGGATTCATCAGGAAATGGAAACTCGAGTGGATGTGTGTCCATAAGAGGTGCTTCAATAAGTTGATCTGCAAGAACTTGTCCCTTGATTGCTTTCTAATTGACATACTTTATGTTAAAATCACTAAGAAGAATGGTATATTTAGCCATTCTACCTTTCAAAGCCATTTTAGATAGTATATAATTCAGAATATCTACATTTAAAATGACCATGCTTTTATTATTCAACATGTAATGACGTAGTTTCTGAGCTGTAAAAACCATGGCTAGGCAAGCTTTTTCAATAGGTTCATAGTTATGTTCATATGTAACTAAGGTAAAACCTAGGTAGTAAATAGTATGCTCATTTTTATTGTCATCATGTTGAGCCAAGAGTGCCCCTAGAGCATGATTGGTAGCTAATATGTATAACAAGAATGACTTTCCTAGCATAGGAGGTAATAAAATAGGTGGATTGATAAGATAATATTTGAGTTGTTGAAAAGTTGTTTGGTAGTGATCATCCCAGTTAAATGCAAATCCTTTATTCAAAATATGCATACATGGTTGGTACTTTTCTACTAACTAAGATATTAAGCATCAGATGGATTGGATCTTACCTTGTAAACTATGGAGTTGCTTCAAATTAGTTGGTGGTGGTATCTCGATTATAGCATGGATTTTAGCTAGATCGACTTCAATACCTCTATAACACATGATAGCCAAGTAATTTTCTTGAAGTTACATCAAACACACATTTATTTGGATGTATTCTTTGTACTCTTGTATTCTTTCAAATATCTTACACAGTACTACTAGATGGTTGGCCCTAGTCTTGGATTTTCCTAATATGTCATCAACATAGTCTTCAACAATATCATGCATCATATCATGAAATATGATAGTCATAGATATTTGATATGTATCTCCCACATTCTTAAGACAAAATGGCATCACCTAATAAAAAAATATTCCCCATGGAGTGGTGAATGCTATTTTATGCTGATCTTATGGTGCTATTCTGATCTGATTGTATCCTGAAAAGCCATCCATGAGTGAAAGTATGTCATAACCTACCATGGAGTCGATGATCATGTCAATATTAGGCAATGGAAAATCATATTTATGACAATATTTGTTGATGTCTCAAAAAACAATACAAATTTTGATTCCTTCATGTTTTTTTCTAAAAAGTATAATATTAGAGATCTATTTAGAGTAGTCAATGGATCAAATACATCCTCCTTCTAAAAGTTTTTCCAACTCTTTTTTTACTAGTACAAAAATGTGAGGATTCATTTTAAATAGATTTTATTTTACTGGTTTGGCATCAGGATTAACCACAAGGTGGTGTAGAACCAAGGTGGGGTCTAATCTTGGCATGTCAGAATAGGCCCATGCAAATATATCCACAAAATATCTCAATAGAGCTATAAAAAGATTGCATTTCTCCTCAATGAGGGATGAACCTAATTTTATCCATTTTAGGTCTGATAGAGTCCTGATGTTTACTTATATTATATCTTTAACTAGGAGGGTTAAACTATCTTCTAAAATAGTAGGTATCAATTTGAATTATTGGACTATGTCAGGGTCCTCTGTTAGGACTTACTCTTCAATTTCTCTTAGGCATGATGAATCTAAGTCTTCTAATGGGATATTTGGCCATGTAAAAAAAAATAGTCATAAATTCTTGGAGAATTTGATCAAATACTTGTTATTTCTCAAAACTAAACTCAGATCCATAGGCAAGTTCATCGTTGGTGGTCTCCTAGTCTAAATTCAAATAAAAATGAACACCCCCATCTAATGATGCATGAAATAGGTTTTCACCACTAGAATAGCCTTTATCTTTATGTTTTCCTTAGTTAGAAAGCACCTCAAAGAGGTTTTATCTTTAGAACCTCAATGTTTTATTTATTTATTTTTGGCTAAGGGTGTTCACCCACTCTCCAAAATAGGCTACAAGATCTAATGTGATGGAGAATCCTGATTTGTGATTTCCCAACAGAACATTGTCTCTAAGGCCTAAGAAATCATCGAATGCCTCATCATTCTAGAACTCATCAATTGGTATAATAAATATTTTTTGGTCCCAATCTATCAATTGGGGATAATATAATGGTAATGGATTGTAATGAATGACTTGGGTACGGGTAAAAATGGCATTATTTTCAAACAAATTGGTTTTAGCTAGGTTATCAAAGGTAAGGCTATGATTGGACTCTGCTTCACTGTCAACATCATCATCACTAGTCGCTAGTGATGGAGTTTGAAAAAAATATGTGGGGTCACCCCTAGGTAGTTTAAATCCAAGTCCATAAGGTCTTTCATACCTAGTGATGGAAATTGGTTAGATGGTTCCTTGCAGATTCAATCTGAGGCCTCTTCCTTCATAATTATGATGCTCCATGATCCTATTGGGAATAGGATACTTTGCATTTTTATAACAATCAGCTTGGTTATTATTGTATAACCATGTTTCATCCCCTTAAAGAGGGTCAGTTCCTAGGCTTGATGTTGGTACAAATGTGATTAGTCCCTTATGTTTGTTCTTTCATTGCCAATGCATATGTGGAATGACTTTAGGTCACCCAAAGGTTTTTACATTTTGAGGAAGATTAGCAATGTGAAATGTGTCATGGGTCACATATTCTCCCAGTCCATTATCTAAAATGGTGAAATGATTACAAGCTTCAAGAGGTGGCATGTGGGAAAGGGAATCCAAGGTATTAGGATCTATATAATTATCTAATGAAGGATAAATAATTATAGCCTTTCTTTTATCCTCCTTTAAACATGGATTCATGCCATACTAATAATTATAGCTTTGAAACTTGGCCTCAAGATGCTTGCAGTGTTCATACTGGTGTAAATCTCCTTGAATACTCACCTCCATCCCTGAGTGGGAAAACTTGATACATTGGTGTAGTGTTGATGGGACTACATGAATCTCATGTAACCAAGGCCTACCTAGAAGCATGTTGTATGATAACTCAATATCCAACACATGGAAAAGTGCATCATGGGTTAAAGGCCCAAAAATAACTAGCAAACTGATGGTGCCTTGTGATTCTCTATCCTGATTATCATAGGCTTTGATAGTTATTATTTTTGGCTAGAGATCTATCATTATGTACCTAAGAAGTTTGATGAGTTTGAGGGACACTATGTTGAGGCTAAATCCATTGTCAATAAGGACACATTTCACTTTATGCCATCTGATACAAACTTCTATGTAAAATGGGTTATTATGGAGTGGGCCAAAGAAAGACATATCACTTTGGTTGAATGTGACTTATTGCGATGGAACTAGGTATCCAACCAAATCTTAATATTTATCAGGGGATATATCACTAGCAATAGTGGATTGGGCCAAAAACTCATTTAGGATGTTTTTGTGGATTATTAAGATCCATAGTAAATCTAAAATAGAAATTTGTGTTGGTGTCATCTACAATTGTTCCATAATATCAAAATTCTTGTCTTGGTCAATAGTGAATGGTTTATTTCAAGGCTCAATGGTTGGTTGGATGAAAGGAAAAGTGGTGGATGGTTATGGGCCTAGGATAGTAATCTTCAACCTTCAATTTGTGATTCCACAATCAAGATTAAATACTAGATAATTTTTTCTAATCGATGTTGGAAATGGTGTGGAACCAGATAGGATAAGTCTTAGTTGATGGTGCACTTGCATGTGGTGATGTGGCAAGAACAAGTTATCACTATAAGATCGAAATGTGGAAGTCCTAGTTTTCTAGTTTGCCTAAATGCACTCCCAAGTCAAAGAAGGATTATACATGTGATTTGGATGAATATTTTTGTTTATCAATGGTCTAGGATAATTAGTGCTTGGTCTAGGACTAATGGAGATGGTATTAACACTACCCCCTACAATATGACTTACAACCCTGTTGTAGTCATGTGTTACTACATGGTAGGTTTGTTGGTTGTTACCATTTTGACTTTGATTTTGTCCATTGTTTTATCATTGCGGATTCTATTTCTGATTTTGTTGGTTTAGCCTTTGATTCTAATACTATTGATTTTACTGTTGCACTGGTCGTTGTTGTTATTGTTGATTATTATACTACTGTGGATTTTTATGTTAGGGAAAGGGGTTTTGATAAATCCCAAGAGTTTGATTGGAAGTGGAAGCACCATTATCTAATTTTATCTCCCCATTCTCTAACACATTTTCAATTAAATGCTTAATTTGGACACATCTTGATAGATTATGCCCATTAACCCAATTATAGTCACAAAATTTTTTCATGGTACCAATCAGGATAAGGAATTCCTTATAAATAATGCTTTGGTATAGGCTAAATAATCAGATTATTGGTATCAAGCTTGAAAAATACATACTCAATAGGTTATCCTAGGTCACTAAAGACACGACATGTAGGGATAGTTCTTTTAGGAGGAGGGGTTTAAAATGGTAAAGATTGCTATATTTATTGTGCAGGTCTTGGTTGTTGCACTTGAAGCATTGGTTGGAGAGGTTACAGGGTAGGAGTAAGATAAAATTGTGGTTGAAATGATGTTTACATAGTTTAGACATGATGATATTTGGTTACTCCATTTCCCACAACATTCCTATTGTGGTTGAATTGATTTGGTCTTTCTTGGTTATTGGCTTGTGCTAGTTGAGATGCTTATATTTGATTGGGATGTTGGTAATTTTCATGATTGGTACCTTGATTTGGATTATTTGAATTAACCTTGATGACCCCTTTATTGATGATTCCCTCTTGATCAAATTATCAATGATCTCTTTGAACATATGTACACATTGTAGTTCTAAATGATAGGCTATCTCACTATGCAAATTTTTAGTAAATATAACAAATAATTGCTTATCTAGTAAACTATGGGTGAAATGGCTTGAAAAGGCCCTCCATCACTATAAATAACTTACAAAATTCTCCCCAGGTTTTTGCTTTGCTTATGTCATGTCTACTAATGAAATCTCATGCTCGAGATTATAGGAAAAGTGTTGCACAAATTTATCAGAAAGATCATCAAATTCTATTACTAAATTCTTGGGAAACTTTAAAAACCACTCCAAGGCTTCTCCAGCCAGGCTCCTTAATAACAATAACAAAAGGTATATGTCACTATATTCCATTGGTTGACATGCAATGCAAAATTCGGTCAAATGAGCCTTAGGGTCACCTTTCCCTTTATACTTATCAAATTTGAGTGGTTTGTATCCTGGAGGAAATGGTATTTGTAAATAGTCCATATTGAATGGATAGGAACGTATGACATTGAATTTAAACTTTTTAGTTTGCTTTCCTACCTGAATAATAGTAATTTCATCCTTCATCTGTTACAATTCTTGGGATAAGATACTAGAAGGGATATTGGTTTGAGTGAGAATTTAGGTTTGGATAGATTGTTGGGAGGTCATAAGTGAAATACTTTAACCAGGGTATGATGGAGACACCTATTAGGATAGATTGGTTTGGTTGAAGAATTGAATAGGAATATGCATACTTGGATTGGGATGTATTTGAAATTATACATTTGATTGCGTGATATTCTGGTTTGGGTTGGCAATAAAGGTTTGACCTGGTGGATTTTGTGGTTGGGATGGAAGGATATAATTATACTATGCCTACTATGGTTGAAAAGGGACATGTTACCAACTAATCAAATCTTGCTATTGAGTGGGAACTTGTGTATCAAGACCTTATCTCTAGATTTGTGGCACATTTTGAACCAATGGTTGTCTAGTAGGTGCCTGTGAAATATTGGGACCTCCTTATTTCACTAATCCATATGAGGAAGTGAAATTAGGTTACAGATTTGGCATCTATCATTGACTAATATTTACATGTTGTTGAATAGTCATTGTTAGGTTTTGGACTGGCATATTAGTCTTCAACTAAAAAGGTATGTTCATCATTACTTGGTGAGGTGGAATATTAGTTGCCCCCGGTTGAGGTGGTAATTATTCATCCTTTGTTATATTGATACACTAGATTGTGTCTGTTGTTGTGGAATAATACTTTCTACCTATTGAGGAATAGGATTCATCACAATCTGTCATTGAGGTGTAACATTAGCTATTATTTGATTATCTAATCCTATAGGTTATATACTTGAGGAAGTGGTTGGTTGAGGTTGGGGTGTAAAAACTCCTATTTCTTTGTATGATGAACTGCTCTTGGGATTAACTATGGGCACATATTGTTGTCTAGTTTTTTTGTGTTAGTACCACTTTGATCAATATTGGACACTATTTTCACATTGTATACTATGTTTGACTCGATATTCATTGTAGAAGCCAAAGACACTTCTTTAATAACTGGCATATGTATCAAGTTATCTATTGAAGTAGTTTGTAAAAATAGGTCAAAACTTGGATTTTCTTGTCCAATTAATTCCATCAGCAATCTTTTTTAAGGTACTAGGTCAATGAGGGGCTTATCATATTCATCTGATTGAAATCATGTACTAAATTTAGGTAGGTTTTGTATGCTATTTGCATTTAGTTAAAGTGATCTTCCATGATGTTTTTGCCTCGATTGGATATATTGGGGTCTTGGTACGTTGTTTGGACTAGAGCCATGGGATTTATAGAAGAAGCGTGTTGATTATAAATGATATTATGGGGCACTTTTACTAGACTTGGAAAATTTTCATGGGGGAAGTCTGATAGAAACTTAGCCCCTACCTCTATGGCCCTAACCAAAATCTCATCTTTCTTATCTAATAAATGTCACTCAAACAAAAATGGATCATATGTGAAAGCTGAATTAGTAGAATATGGCTATTGAAGTATTGGCTCATCCATCATGGGTATTATAGCTATGTATTGTATAGTTTATTCTTGGTCCTATTTTGTGTAAGGTGGTGTGTTAACCAAATAGTTAGCCAATAGATCTTGGCTTTGTGCCCCTAATTGAGTATTATAAGAAGGATAAGAATCTATATTACAAGTAATGTTATCTGCATAAGGGTCTTGCACCATTTATTCATGTGCAACTACATTACTAATCCCTAGATTATACATGAGTCCACTATGAGTGTAGAAATACAATAGTCAATGCCTGACAATAAAAGGTCAAAGAGTTATACAAACTCTAAAAAGGCTAGAATTTAAAATAAATGATGCCTTCAACTTGGTCTAGATTTTTCAAAAAGGATCAAAAGGTTTATGCAAATATTTTTGAGGAAATAATATATCATAAAGTATCTAACATTTCACTATTCACATAAAGGTAAACAAGTAGATGGATGAAAAATTAGAATGCCAAACTCTAAGGTTGAAATGTTTCTAATCAGTCTAATCTAGGAATTTAAAAGTTGCTATGTATTTTGGCCAAACATGGCATCAAAATCTAGGCTCAAGCAAGGCATGTGCTAGGACTCTTGGCCAAATGACATCAAAAACTAGAATTTGAAAATAAATGAAAGTTTTAATCTAATGTATTTGAAACATTTATAACAAATACTATGCATTTGATTCTTGGTCATGAACTTGGTCAACTAGGTATAAGGTATGAAACAAAAGGCACTTTTAGTAATAGTTTTTTCTCACAAATATTGGTATAAGACTTGGTTATTTTGGCAAACAAGGCTAGACAAAGGTAAATAGTATAATTGTGCTTTAGACAAAGGATCAAAGGTACACTTGGATTGATATAATTTTGTAGGAAAACATTTGAAGCTCTTATGGAAAAATGGATATGAAACAAAGTTTGAAATAAATTGGGTAGCATAATGATGATATAATACCCAAAAGGTATGATAAAAAATGTTTTTTAAAAGACTCTCTAAGGCAAAGACAATTTTTCATAATTTTGACAGCATAACACTTCCTTTCTTGACTCAAAATGTTTTGATGTATAGACATAAAGTGAAAGTGTTTAACACAAAATGGCTTAAGTCTATCAAGTGAGGAAAATGATTATGAGTCTTAAATGACCTTCAACCCAATTTGAAATTAAACCTAAGTTCCCTCAAGTTTAGTGCAAATGGTGAACCCACTTAACACATCAACCCTATGAACTTTTAAAGGTGTAATTTTTAATTTAGATTATAAGTGAAGGACTTAAAAATCTTTGGTCAAGGTTTATACTCAATTGGGGAACATAACTTCACCAAAGTAGATGATATGGATCTCAAGATTTTGATGAACTTTGATAAAGGCAAATGGATGATCTCATATGGACAACATGATGCCTCTTTGTTCAAAGGAAAATTTAGAATATGTGTTTGGTTTGGATTATTTGTTTACACCAAGTTTTGAATCCAAACAATACTTTAATCTAGGGTAAGACCAAGTAATTAATCACCCTTAGATCCTAAACTGGCAAGGTTGCTTGGTATTTTTAGAATCTATCAATATACATCATTTGAGAGGATTTTAAGTGTTCATCTAAAAGTAAATGTGCATTATATAGTAGGGTTTTTACACCCCCCCTTCTCTCAAATGAAAATACTATGACATAGACCTTGAGACACACCTTGTACCAATAATACTTGTGTGATAAGTGGGGATTTGTCTAAATTCTAACAAGTTCCAAATGATCTAGGGGAATCAATTGCACAATGACTTTCATGCCAACCAATACAAAATAAAAGCATGGATTTAGAGTCCGTATCACTCAATTTTTTACAAAAAGGTCTAGCCCTTTTTGTAACCACTACATCCTATTATTCGCTCAGTGTAATGTGATGTCCAAAGTGCCACTACATCCTGTGTGCAACTCCAAAAAATTCAAATGATGTTAATGCCGAGAGATGAAATCAAGTCAAAGTTTCCATAAATAAATTATGGGAGGTGATGAAGTCCCCCTTGCAAGCCAAGATGCATAAATAAATAAAGCATGAACATAGAAAGACTTTAGGGTCATTTTCAAGGTCACCCAAACTTTGACAGGTTTTTGGGGAGTGCTTTAGATGAATTTATTTGTAAGCCTTGGACTATGATACTTTGCAATAGGAATGGCACTTTTGATTCCAAGGGTTCTGTATAGGGGATAAATGGAAGAGCATACATGTAACATTCCTCTCTTTCCAAAAAAAGTTAATCTAATCAACTATTGCAAACAAAAATTGACAAGTGTGTTCAATTTTGAACCCAAATTAAATGTTTGGTGGTGTTCATTTGACCCCTTGGTATTATTTAAAAACTTTGAAAATCATTCACCAAAAACATCTAAAAATTCTTTATTAAAAACCAAAACAAGGTTCCTAATCAAATTTTAAGCATGAAAAAGTGATTTAAACATGTTTTGAATAAATATCCTTCTTGGTCCTGCAACAAAATTATTATCATGTCCTTTAGCTTTGAAGCTCTTTTGAGTTTAAAACAACAAACTTTGAAAAAGTAGGTCTTGGGTCTATGTTTTTGGAAAAACATAGTGACCAATGTCAGTCAATACCACTAATGTTAGTTACAAACAACCAAGATCTAACTAATGTTAGTTAAGTCAGGTAATCAATGTCAGTATTTCTACCAACGTCGGTTACTATGTAAAAACCTTGGCAACCAAATATGGAAAAATAAAGTTAGAAAATCAATTTGTAAGGTTTTTAAGGGCTCAAATGAATTTTTTTAAAGTTGCAAAAGGATCTCCTTTAGGTGTAGGATGCATCTAGTCCAACTGGGCATGCCATTATGTGATCTAGGAATTTGACTCAAGAGATAAAGGTTAGTATGGTGTTAGTTCCAAAATGAAAACAAGATGAAATAAACACACTAATAACATAAAATATCTAGGCCTAGACACTAGGGATATATTAGTTAAAAAAATTAAATGGCAAACACAACTAAAAATTAAGGAATGGAAATACAAAAATTCCTTCACCTTCCTTGGATGTTCCAACTGCCTTTATAATGGTGGCTTGCTCAGCTTGTGCTCATGAAGTCTTCATCAAAGCAGGCTTAGATATCTCCTCTTTTCCTTGGCACATTTGGATTATGGCTTGGCTTGGCTTAGAATTAATTTTCCATGGTAACACTAGTTTCTTTAAGCTTTTATAACCAATTTTGCACAAAAATTAAGCTTAGGAATGATGTTGTGAGGCCTCCTATTTATAGATTTTTAGATTTGATTAGAATCAACCTCAACCATCCATCTCAAGATTGAGATGTGTGGTTAAAGATTAATTCAATTTTTGTAATTAAATTTTTAATTATCCTCATCATGTTATTGGAAGAAAGGGTAATTAAGAGGCATGGAGGGCATTGAATTAATGAGGCATGGAAGGCATGAATCCTGATATTTGTGGCATTTATGGCCTAGAGATGTCTTTCCAAGAAATGATGTCATTTGATTATGAAGATATTCAATATTCATTTCTAAAACAAATTATTCAACAAGTTTCCATGGAATTATTGATTAGGCCTTAATTTGGGTTAAGTAGCTCTTAAGCATGATTAAGCACATTATGCACAAATTACCCAAATTGATCAGAATGCCTTGTTATTAGTCATAAATTTGACTGGATTAGAATTGAAAGTCCATGTCAGATGGATTGTAATCACATTCCCATTTAGAATCTTTCCAAAAATAAATAACAAAGGCACATATCTTGTGTAAAATATTTGATAGGAAAGAGCAGTCTAGACCACGCAGGTGCAAATTTGCCATTTTAACTCAAAATGGACTAATCAATGTTAACTAGCCCATAAATTTCATTACCCCATTTAGGGATACCCTGGCCAAAATAAACACTTGAATATATCATTTTCACATCATTTTGTGTGTTTTAGTGTTTTAAAGCCAAATTTTGCATTTTGGGTAGAAATTGGTCAAAAGCCTAGTTGGAGGTTATCAATGGCCAGTTTTAGGTGTCTATAATTCTAGTTGTTTTAGAGGGATATGCCATTAGACTTGTGTTTGATGGGGACATCAGAATGGGTTTTGTTACCATTGAGATAGTACATCAATTGGGCTTTCCAACATTTCCACTCTCACATACCAAAATAGTTAGCATGTAGAATGGAATTGTCTAAGGTATGGAAACATGTTATTGCACCTTGTGATTTGAAGTTGGGAGATAGTTCTCAGACATGGTGACTCTCTATATCATTCCATTGGAGATGAAAAATATTTTTCTATGAAATTTATATCTCTTCACTTAGTAAGCATCTTGCATGGGTGATAGCATAAAGCTTCACTTGGATCACACTTGGATTGTGCAGGTTGAGATAGAGTAGGTCTCTAGACCTAGTCACAATGATTCTAGTATGATATTAGACTCATATATAATAGGTGACCATCAAGAACCTAAAGGTGAGATAGATAATGATCTATAAAACAAGTACTGAAGGAGTTAGGCCCACACTAGTATTCAATGGCTAGTAAGGAATCTTAGGTGGTAGTTAAATGCTTTTGAGCATTTTGGTTGATCTATTTATATATGCTCATATAACTAGTAAAAATAATTTGATAGTTAGGATGTATGAATAAGACCCATATAGGTAGTATTATGACATACACCATGCATAGTTTAAAAGACCCAAGAGACACTATTTGTAATTTTTATATACATGCATTGTAAAAGTTGCTAATTGTTTTATTGTGGAGTCACTTGTAGATAAGAATTGAGTGATAGGTTTATCACACTCAAGTTGTCTTCTTGTATTTTGGTAGACATTTTCCCTTAACAATAGTATATGTAGATTATATAGAGTATGTTTTATTCTTATTTATATTAAGTGTTATTCTACAGAGAAAAATTTAATAGACCTAAGAAGCACAAGGTCCACATGTAGTTTTGTGTAGAGGCTCAGTGAGGCCATGCAATAGAAGACGATGTTGATGGACATGATATTTTATATGTTTAGTTCTATGTAGAAGTTCCTAGATGGTCTTATAGTAGAAGAGGATGTGGATGTACATACAAAATCTTAGACTTGTGTAAAGGCTCATTAAGGCCAAGCAACAAAGGAAATTTATGATCTTAGATCTATGTAGAGGCTCATTGAATCCATGTAGTAGATGAGATCACTATAATTCTATGTAGAGGCTCATTGAAGCCATGCATCAGAGGATATCACTAGACTTATGTGTAGAGGCTCATTGAAGCTGTGTAGCAAAGGAGATTACTAGACCTCTATGTAGAGGCTTGTTGAAACTATGTAGTAGAGGAGATCACTAGACTTAAATGTAGAGGATCATTAAAGCCATGCAGTAGTAGAGATCACTAGTTTTCTTTGTAGAGGCTCATTAAGGCTCTGAAGTAGAGGAAATCACTAGACTTCTATGTAGAGGTTGGTTGAGGTCATGTAACAAAAAATATCACTAGGATTATCTATATAGAGGCTCTTATGAAGTTGTGAAGTAGAAAAAGTCATCATATTTTGAACCCTAGTTCTATGTAGAGGCTATTGATGGCCATGCAACATCAGATGAATTATGAAAGGTATGATCATATGATTGTTCCAAGAATTGTAGGTGGAGTTGCAAAACCTAAGTAGACTGATAAGACCCATAAAAATATCTTTGGAATAAACTAGAATTTTAGAAGATCAAGTTAGGTAGCAGCTTTTGGTGGACTAAATGCCTTCTTAATAGGGAGGTGTGATCTAGAGGTCATTTTTGGAATGATCTCAAATGGTCTTAAAACCACTAACATTGCATAGATATTTTTAAGAGCTTTTTGATAGTATGAAAAACTTGAGAAACAAATCTCATTTGCTCCTAGTGTAATTGGTCAAATTTTGGATTAACAAGTGGTCAAATCTAGTCAAACTAGGAAATTTGATCATCATAGAACATTTATGAACTAGTTTCATGGTCTAGATTTTATTACAATCTTTTGATGCATTTTGAATGGACCAAATCTAAGTCTATATGTGGAAGTTATGGCTAGTCAAAGTTGTGGTCAAAACCCTATAAAAATGATGACATGCCCCAATCTGAGCGTGACACATGGAATCACATCAGGTAAAAAAATGGATTTGTTTTTCATCCTTAACAAGGTGTATGGATTGGACAAGTGAGTTCCCTTGAGCTACCACAAGGTAGAATCTAATGTTGCCACATCAGATGAGCCCAACACTATTACAACATCAAATGGGAGCCACATAATAATGCCAACTTTGGTTCAAGCATTCAAATTTAGCTGAGCCCATGCATTATTCTAACTAAATACAAAGTTTGGGTTCAAGCCACATAACATCCAACAACTATATTGAGAACCTTTGCCAACAAAAGGCATGTTACCAACTTAATACATGGAGACTAGAGCTTTTAAAAGCCAAAATATATTCCCATTTGCATAATGTGGGATAATGATAAGACTTGGAGTGTGGAATTTCTAAGTTAGGAATCAAACTCTCAACCTAAAAATATAAAGGATAAGGCATTACCACTACACCCATGGATCTGAATGGCTATATAAATATGCTAAATTGTATTTGACAATCAGGTTCTTAGCTGAGTAGTTAAGGCATAAGGACCCATTTTCACTCATCCTTAGGTTTGAGGTACCTAGAGGTATTTCCAAACTTTGGAGTGAACTAGAGAGTTTTTATAGACTCTGAGCTAGTTTTAATCATATACTGAATGTCTAGATTTGGGGTCAATTGGTCCTATTTTTAATGTCTTGAATTGAAGCCTTATGGAGTGTGTAATAGTCAATTTAGGACCAATTTACAATAGTCATTTTTAGACTTTGGAGTGAATTAATGAAATGTTTGAGAATCCAAGAAACTTTTGGTATTATAATTATTTTCATTATTTGAGTTAGTTTGAGCCATGTATTTAAGCCTCGAAGTGATATTTTAAGTAGAGAACTTCAAGAACTTGAGATTGCTTTCATGATAGGAAGGTGGAAAGTTTGACCATGAGTATCAAGACTTTTTAAAGGTCTATTGATGAGTTGTACATAATCTTAGAGTTTCCATTCGATAATTTTAAGATTAGACATATACCTTCAATTCATGGAAATGGGTCAATTCATGTTTGAAGCAAACTCAAAGATGTAGGCATTGCCAAATTCCATAATCAACTCTTGTGTAGTGTGGTTCATATTCTTGCATTGATTTTATTTAAGTTGATTATTTTTTGGAGTAATTTCAGTGTGTTTAATCAATTTCCTACAAAGATCCTTTTGTAAATGTTTTGGTACATTTTGAATGCCAATTTATAGATCACATTTGGTATTGAGTAGGTTAAGATTAGGTCTTTAGGACCAGATTTGAAATGGATATGTATCAGTGGATCCAATTACCCAAATGGATATTAGTACTAGGCATAGTAATACATAGGATGATGTCACACCACCAGGAGTATACATAGTGGATAAAAAAATTAAGCACAATCATGGCCAATGTGAGTGTGCATCAATGTAGATAGGACCAACAAATTATAGAACTATAGTTGAAAGTAGAATCTCTTTCTACTCAATTAACAGAAGAGTTGAGATGGAGGAACACCATCAAGATGATCCTAGTGCACTAGCTAGGCCGATCTATAATCACTAGTTGAGACGTGGACATCTGGAAGAACATTGCTAGTTTTAAAATCTTGATTATGTACCATGGAGGTTTTAATAGAGGAATGTAAATAGAGGAAATCATCCTACTATTTTGAGTACTAATCAACATTTAAAATCCCTAGTTAAATAGAGGATGCCATCTAGACCTTCGAACATTATCTTATTATTCATGAGAGCCTCCAAGTAGAGTGTTTTAGTTATTTTAGAGGGATGTGTCATTAGACTTGTGTTCAATAGGGACATCAGAATGGGTTATGTGATCACTTATGTAGTACATTGATTAGGATTTCCAACATTACCACTATCACATGACAAAACATTTGGCACATAGAATGGCATTATCCAAGGTATGGAAACATATTATTACACCTTGTGAGCTGCAGATAGGAGGTAGATCTCAGACATGGTGACTCTCGATATCATTCCATTGGAGATGAATGGGATTGTTTTGAGAAATTTTTATCTCTTCACTCGACAAGCATCTTTCATAGGTGATATCATAGATCTTTTCTTGGATCATGAAATTTGAGATATGGTAGGTATCTAGACCTAGTCATGATGATTTGAGTGATACATCAAATTTGTATATACTAGGTGACCATCAGGAACTTAAAGGTGAGCCACATAATGATCCATATAACGATTAATGAAGGAGCTAGGCCCACACCAGGGTTTAATGGCTAGTAAGGAATCTTAGGTGGTAGTTAAAGGCTTTCAATCATTTTAGTTTATCTATTTACATATGCTCATAAAACCAACAAAAATAATGTGCTAGTTAGGATGTATGAATAAGACCCATATGGGAAGTATTGTGACATACACCATGCATAGTTTAAAATATCCAAGAATTATAATCTATATATAGTTTGTAATCTATATATACATGAATTATAAAAATTGTAATTTGTTTTGTTGTGGAGTCACCTATAGATAAGAATTGAGTGATAGGTTTATCATACTCAAGTTGTCTTCTCACATTTTGGTAGATGTTTTCCATTAACAATCATATATGCAGATTATATAGGGTATGTTATATTCTTAATTTTGTTAAGTGTTATTCTACAAAGAATAATTTAGTAGACCCAAGAAGCACTAGGTCCACATGTAGTTCTATGTAAAGGCTTATTGAGTTCATGCAATAGAAGAAGATGTTGATGGATGTGCTATCATCCATGCATAATTCTATGTAGAGGCCCTTGGATAGCTATGTAGTAGAAAAGGACATATATGTACATACAAAATATTAGACATATATAAAGGCTCATTGAGGCTATGTAGTAGAAGAGATTAAAGTTTTCATGTCTATGTAGAGTCTCATTGAACTCACGTACTAGAGGAGATCACTAGACTTATATGTAGAGGCTCATTAAAGCCATGCAATAGAGGAGATCACTAGACTTTTGTATAGAGGCTCATTAAAATTGTGAAGTAGAGGAGATCACTAGACTCTTATGTAGAGGTTCATTGAAGCTATGTAATAAAGGAGATCACTAGACTTTTATGTAGAGGCTTGTTGAAGCCGTGTAGTAGAGGAAATCACTAGACTTATTTGTAGAGACTCGTTGAAGTTGTGTAGCAGAGGAAATCAGTAGACTTTTGTGTAGACGTTTGTTAAAGCTAGTAATAGAGGAGATAACTAAAATTATTTGTATAGGCACATTGAAGCCATGGAGTAGAAGAGATCACTAGAATTTTGTGTAGAGGCTCATTGAGGCTGTGAAATAGAAAAGATCACTAGGTTTATCTATGTAGAGGCTCTTATGAAGCCATATAATAAAGGAAGTCATCACAATATGAACCTTAGTTCTATGTAGAGGTTATTGATGGCCATGAAATAGTAGAGGAGTTGTGAAAGGTGTGATCATTATGTTGTTCCAAACATTTTTGGTGTAGTTCAAAAACTTGAGTAGATTGATAAGACTCATCAGAGTATCTTTAGAACCGACTGGCATTTTAGAGGATCAAATTGGGTACCAAATTTTGGTATACCAAAATACTTCTTATTAGGGATGTGTGATATATAGGTAATTTTTAGAATGATCTCAAATGGTCCTAAAACTACATCCATTGCATAGATCTTGTTAAGAGCTTTTTGATGGTGTGTGAAATTCAAGAAATAAAGCTTAGACTAGCTTAGGTCAACAAGTGGTCAAAACTAGTCAAACTAGAAAACTTGATCATCATAGAATATTTGTAAAATAATTTCATGGATTAGAGATCATTTCAATATTTTTTACACATTTTGAATGGACCAAATCTAAGTCTATATGCAGAATTTATGGCCAGTCAAAGTTGTGGTCAAAACCCGATAAAAATGATGATGTGGCCCAATCTGAGTGTGACACATGGCATCATATCAGGTAAAAAATTGGGTTTGTTTTCATCCTTCATATTTGAAAATTTGTATGGATTGGCCAAGTGAGTGCCCTAAATCTTTCACATGGTAGAATCTAATGATGCCACATCAAACAAGCCCGACACTACTACAGGATCAAATGGGAGCCACATCACAATGCCAACTTTGGTTCAAGCATTCCAATTTAGTCAAACCTGTGCATTGTTTCAATTGAATACCAAGTTTGGGGTCGATCCACATAATGAATTATAATTATATTTAAATAATTTTCCAATAAAAGGCATGTCGACAACTTAATACATGGAGACGGGAGCTTTTAAAAGCCAAAATCCATCCTCATTTGCCCAATGTGGGATAATGATAAAACTTGGAGCATTAAATTGCTAAGTTAGGAATCAAACTCTCAACCTCCAACAAAAATGGATAAATCCTTATTGCTACACCCATATATCTGAATGGATATATAAATTCACTAAATTGTATTTGAATAATATGTTCTCAACCAAGTAACTAAGGTATAAGGACCCATTTTCACTCATCCTCAGTTTTGAGGCACCTAAATATATTTTTAGACTTCGGAGTGAACTAGAGAGTTATTATATAATTTAAGATGGGTCTATCCATATTTTGAATATCTAGATTTGAGGTCATTTTTTACTTTCTTTTGTCTCAAAGTGAAGCCTTATAAACTGTGTAATTGTTAGTTTAGGACCAATTTGCATGAATCACCAATTTCAAAGCACCTAGACTTATTTTCAGACTTCATAGTGAACTGATGAAATTTTATAAAATCTAAGATGATTATTTTGAAATAATTATTTTCATAATTTGATTGCATTTTTTCCATATTTTTAATCCTTTAAGTGATACTTTTGGCAAAGAACTTTTGGAATGTGAGATTTCTTTTGTGACAGGAAGGTGGAAAGTTCGACCATGAGTACCAAGACTTTTCTAAGGTCTATTACTGAGTTGTATGAAATATTAGTCTGTCCATTTTATAATTATAAGATTTGGCCATGAACTTACAATGCATGGAAATGGATTGGTTCATGTTTTAAGTGAACCCAAAGATGTAGGCATTATTAAACTCCATAATCAACTTTTATGTAGTGTGTTTCATATTCTTGCATTGATTTTATTTAATTTGATTATTTTTTGGAGTAATTTTGATGTGTTTAATTTATTACCTACAAGGATCCATTAGTAAAACTTTTGGTACATTTTTAGTTCCATTTTATGGATCAATCCTGTAAATTTATCTCTAGTACCATTAGGTGCAATGCTATAATGTTTTCCCTACGGGTTTCCAGGAAAAACATTTCCAACATCTATGATGTCAGTTAACTTCACTACAAACATTAGGAAGTTATCCAGTTATACTGTGAAATCATGAAATTAGGTGAAAGTTTGAAGAATAAATTAAAGAACTAAAGCACCGACTAAATACGGCCAAAACATCTTGACTTAGGAATTTGGGCTTATGTTTGATAATTTTGATAAGTGAACTAGTGTTTATGAATGTAGTTTCCATTACTAGTGAAGCCATAAATAAATTAGATATGCTTGTGGACTTCTTAGCCAATAAATTTAAAAACTAGGTGGATCATAAACAAGAGAAGTTATGGGCAATAGATAAGTTTATAAAGGTCATCAATTTTTACCATACCCTTTTTAATAAACTAAGGGTTATTATTCCCATTGTAGATTGGGTTTTTAGAAATTTGGCATGGTTGAGTAATTTTTTTGAAGCATGAATACTACTTAAGGAATAATAACACCAATAATTTCTTGATAATGCATTAAACATCAAGGACATGGCCCAACATGCGAAAGTATTCCAAGATGTCAAATAATTTAAAAAAAAAATAATCACTTATCGGTAGTATATGAATGCTAGTTTCTCATAACTTTGAGGATTTTTAGCAGATATTGAGGCACTTGAGGATGCTAACAAAGTTTTAAATAATCATATTGAGACTTTGATAAATCAAACATACAATTTTATGGATTATCCCAAGGAAATCAAAAGATTGAGAGCTGAAGTGTTATTTACTACTTATAATCTTTAGACAAACTTCAACCAATGGGAGGAGCTCAAGTGCTAAGTGTAGTTGGTAGATCCTACATTTTTGTTAACTAAATAAACTATAGCATAGTCTAGGATAGACTATCATTTTATTTTGAGGTGATGTTGGACCCAAATTTTTTAGTAATATATTAGTATTATTTTGGGGCTATAAGTACAAAAGATCAAGGGCACAAGAGCATGGAATGAAGAACAATAGTGTGAGAAACTACACATAAGACCATGACATGAGAGAATGACACTATTATAGGCTTAGTTTTCACCCTTGGAGAGGGTTCTTTAGGATATCTCTAACTAATCTATAATATTGGGACAACCCTAGGCTATGGGTAACCTATGTTAGGGATGAACCACTGGAAAAGGCCAACTTCCTCTTGATACTCACCTAAAACTAATGATAAACTAATGATTTGTACGGAAAAGGGTTAGAAAGATGGTAAAGGTTCCTAATAAAGATAAAAGGGTTATGAACAAAAGTTAAAATGGACATTCATATAATATTGAACACACACTAGATTAGTAAAATACAACTATGGCTTACTCAATCTCACAATCTCACTAATTACATAAATATTTCATAGAAGAGGTTCCAAATGGGACACTAGTCTAGACCTAAAAATTAGTTTGAAAATACCTTAAAAAAGGAAATAAGAAGGAAAAAAAACTAATAATAATCTCCACCAATTTACCATACACAATCATGCTAAACACTAATTAAAGATAAGAGATAGGCAAAGAGTTGATCCTATTACTTCAAAAGGTAGTTCTGACAAATGCTTAACAAGGTAGATACTATAAATTTGAACATACTTTATAGTATCTCAAGGAATGTCTCATCTCCCAAAAAGATGAAAAAGTCTAAAAAATTGGAATCCTTTACAAATGAAAAGAAAGGGATAATAAAGGAGAAGGGGAAAAGAGAGGGCAGGGGGGAGCACGTTGTTCATCATAATAAATGAGCTACCATATTTTAAGAGATATTACATCATGATTTTGTTCCAATCATAATAAGTCATTATGAGCAAGATATTCATTATTTTCCCAAATATCCTTTGAATCATTCCATTGGTTGACCAAACTACATCGAAAGATAATATTTTGCCAAAAGTAGCGAGTCATGAGCTTACAAGAAATCAATTCTCCAATTGCTTTCCAATTCCCCAAGTCCTTTTTATTTTGATATCCTAATTGATCTAATTATGAATAAATAATCGTCATATCTATGTATCTAACTGAGCCATGCTTAAGTCTACCTGAGTGATGGTTTGTCAGAGCTGAGACCATGTTAGAGGACTAAACATCCCTCTATTGAAAGTACATACCTATTCCACACTTAGAAAACTAGATCTAGCTTAATTATATATGAAAACCAATCTAAGGATATTGGTTTTACTATAATCAATATATATGGCACTCTATTTAATGTCAGGTTCCCCTTTTGGCAACAAGTCACCACCCCTTTGGTATATATTAAGTCTAAAAAGACCTATTTTACCACTACAAACCTATCTTAATACATTCTAGTCCAACCTGAGTCTACATCATGCTCTTTTCCTTTACTTTTTCCACTAACTTAGGTCAGACTCAAGTTTGGGTTATTTTACTTTATCAAATTTCATCGAACATCTCAACTCATCTATTTTCTATTAGATATAGGTAATTGACCTAGATCATTAACCCTTTTGATTCTATTTCACTCCGTTAGATTTTAAGATCTAATAAAATATAGACCATGGATATTTGGGACCCACTGCCCCAAGCTCAGTTTCTCATTGGTCCCTAAGAGTCTCTGACCATTTGCTTTCTTGAACTCCCATGTGATCAACACTTATCAGCCACACATTCCTTCTCAAATTTTTACCAAATATTTTGTTTCCAAATGGTCACTTTATGGGTCTTAATAATGACTTTAATTCAGATGTCTACCATTTTTTTTTACCAACTTTTCAATTTTAATTTGAAGCATAAAGATCATGGGGACACCAATTTTGTAGAGAATAAACTTAACATTGAAAAGAACTAACCCTTTTGATCCACTAGCCATTAGATATTTTTGAATGCTTTTATAAAATGTTAAAGTTAATTGGCTCATGTGATCTTACATGATGTCTTGATGATGGTCTAGTCTAAAAAAGGCTAAGTATTAGAACTTAGAAAAATATGCATTGGGAGCCAACTTTTTCCATACGTATCTTTCATTATGCTATAGTGCATGAGATGAAACTTTAGCACAAATAATATTGTTATAAAAGTGAACAAACCCTTTTGACCATTTTCTCTGACCCTTCTATATGTGTGAGATATGACCTCATGAATAAGATCCCTAAACTCTATTTTGGCTCTAAAAATTAGCTAAGTATGGAAACTTAGCAGATTTTGTCTTGGGAAGCCACTTTGAACCCTTATATCTTCTACTGCACTTAGGCAAATGAGATGAAACTTGGTGCATGGTAACTTGGGACTAATGTAAATAAACCCATGTGAGAAACTCTCCTTGACTCATTTACATGTGTGAGATCTAGTAGCATTAAAATGGTGACCAGATCCAAATGTCTGGACAAGATCCAAATAAAATGAGTGGACTAGATGAATAACATGCACTCCCATTTTTGATACTCCATAGAGTCTTTGTAGCTTTGGACCTATCCTTAGAAATTGACAAATTACACTTTAAGTGAACTTAAAGTGTTTCAAAATCTTTGTGAGCTTCATGACCTATCTATTCCACTCATTCCATCTAAGTCTTGTCTAAGCCATTTTAATCATTTGATCAATTAGGAACTCTACCTCTTTCTCTACATTAAGACCATTAGCCACTAGGCACATGCTTGATATGTGCACCAAATATGGCCAATATGCACAAAAGATAGAAACATGGGAAAATAGTGTGGAAGACCATGACATGAAAGGGTGAGTTGTGAAAGATAAGGAAACAAAGAATGAAAAACATAAGATTTAGGAATTATAATAGCACAAGACTAGAATAAGGGCATAAGAAGTGTAGGTAGTTATAAATCAGATCATGAAATCATTAGAGATTAATAGAAGCAAGAATCTAGTACTAGTCCATGAGAGAAGAGAAGCACAAAATTAAATATTTAGCATATAGAGTATATAGGGGCTAGTAGTCTTGAATAAAAAGGAACTTAATTGTAAGAAATGGAAATAAGTTTATTTTTGAAATATCAATTAGCTTGTCATTTTTAATATATTAATAATGTAAATTGATAAGGGGTTATCTTGTGCATAAATACCCTTTAGCTTTGATTAGAAAGTGTTGTTGGATGTAGATGTGTTATAGTTGTCAAGATAGAGATATGGAGATATTATGTACTTAATAAAGTACCTTTGTAAAATTATCAAATTAGATCAATGTAATTAATACTTTGTTTATTAATCTTGATGTGTTAAATCTCTTTGGTGTTAATTATTATTTATGATAATAGAAAACTACATGCACTATGTGAGTGCATCAAATGGATAAATCTAGAATGATGTTTGTAGTAACAATGATGAAATGTGTTAACTCAGACACCTAAGTAATGGTTGTCTATCCACCATCACATGGTAGAAATAATGGGAACCAATCTAGGTTGCATGCCTTGGGTGAATGCATGAGGTCACTCACATGAGATGCTGGCACACTAGCACATTAACTTCTTCCTTCCTCTAGGTGTACAACTAATACTTAGTCACATATATTTAAGGATAAAAATAAACCCAAGATATGGGGTGAGATATATCCACCAAACATAACATAATTATTATTTTTCATGTCATACATGACTGGACAACACTATAATCTTAAAGTCATTGTGGGTTTTGGGACCTTGTGTTCATTATAGGCTTCTAGTCTTGAACATTTTATTTTTTTCTTAGTGTTTCATTTGAATTATATTATCTCACTATGATTTTTTGAATGAGATATAATCCCTTGGTTTTTACTATCCTTAAACCATTTTTGTCAATTGTTGATCTCATATAAGATTGTTTCTCTTGCTCACTAGTTTTTAAGTAAGATAGAATTCCATGAAATGAAAGGATGTTTTAGGATGAGTTGGGAAAAAAATTTTAGGTTAGAATAAAATGGGTTACTCTATCAAAAATCAACATATTATTCAAAGGATTCCTCAATACCCCCTTACGTATATTTTGCACTTACCATGAGGGTGGTTGACTAGAACATAAAACCAAATTATCTCCTCATTTGATATCTATTTATTTGTGTATTGAAATTCAACAAATAAGAAAATAGCTTATGGTTCACACATTTATTACTCTCATTTATATTTTTATAACATTAATAGACTAAAGATAAATTATGTTTGGTTCCCTTTTTAGTAAAGATGATGGTCATAGGTTGAGAATTATAATGCTATGTTGATGTATATATTGAAATCTTATATTTACATTATTGAAAATGTTATCTTTGTTTTCCCTTTTGGAACTTGTTATAACATGTTAGTGCATCAATGGATTTCTGTCTAATAATAAGAGGTTAGTTAATTTCATGAATTGTATAGACTTTATTGACTATTTGACCATGTATGTGACTAGATCATAAGGATTTTATACATGAAATTGTGGTTTATGAAAAATAAGGTCGTTAATTATTTATTATCCATTTATTTAAATATAGTTATCCCATCCTATATTCTACTCAAATTCTATAATTCTTTCTCCTCAAAAATCTTGTATAGTTGTTTTTATATCTCTTAAAGCTAAATCTATGACATGTCTTGATACAGTTAAAGCCATCACTTTAATAAGTGATCCTTATTAAACCAATCATGTATTTAGGACTTAAATATGTAAAATATTACTTCAATTGTTTTTTGATGAACTTTTTTATAATTGAGGACATATAAATAGTTTTATTAACTACATACAGGTCCCTTTTTGTATCAGGGACTCCGTCTATGTTAGAAAATGTCTACTTGGGTAGAAGGGTGATGACATTATATATTAATGTTATCACTTGGATTTTCAACATTTTAGGATATTCCTAAGCTCTCCTCATCCAAGTGGCATAATGGAAACACCTCCAGGCTTGTGGGTAGCCTAAGGATGAGTTTAATCTCTAGATAGGGCTAGCTCCCTTGATGTACTACTTTGGATTAAAACTACACCTAACTTTGGGGTTGAAAATGGAGAAAGATAAATAAAATAAAAATATCCTAAGGGGGGTGATACACCAAATAAAATGATTACTTCCAACCAACTGCATGTTACACATGAAATCAAGGGACAAACTAAACATACACTTCTCCAATCTATGTCTTTGCACATCAATGTTATAATATGAGGTTATGGATGAATTCCTTAGGATAGGATGAATAAATCAAGGAATTTAATGTCACTAGTGTATATAATAACTCACTCAAACATAGACATCTCCAAGGACACTTAACATGCCCTACAAGAAGAGGTTACAAATAGGTGAAAGAATGGAACAATATGCTAAGGAATCCATAGTTTTAACTAAGCAAGATTCATCATCCAGCTAAACACACTATGAATAGTCATGTAATATGTAAAAATAATTAATATTATTGATAAAATGGTATGAATTTTATTATGTATTCACCATACTCAGGAGGAGCATAAGTTGCAATGGCCAAAATGGCTAGTTTTTATAGAATTTGAGAGAGAGAGAGAGGGGAGAAGAGAGAAGTATAAAGGTCAAAAGGACATTTTTAAAGATTATAAAATAAGTTAATTATAAATTATAATAGGATATGGGATGAAAAATTTAATTTATTTAAGCACAAGTGTCTATTCAGGTCATCAAACTCCTGCAAAGTGGCATAAATATTCTTGTTTTTGCTCAAAAATTTGTCTTTATAATTTAGACTTGATTGAACATACCATAAATAATTAGGGACATGTATTATGGTTGTAATTAATTTTAAGGAATTAATACATGAATCTCCATGAATTTTATGTATTTATAGTCCTATAGAATCATCACAAAATGAGATATCATCATCTGTTGTCAAGAAAACTCCTTGTTCATGCACCTTGCACACTTGGCCTCAAAATTGGATTTATTTTCTCATGAAAATATATGGGATGGAGTGGATGATAATTTTAAAGACACTAAATGGCCTTGGAATCATTAGTAACATGATAAAATGGGCTCACTTGAAGTTTTCCACCCTTTTCACTAGCTTATCCACTATGCCAATTTTGACTAGCTGAAATGAGAGCTATTTTTTGAAACCTTATAAGTTTATTAAAGGTATTAAATTAATATTGAGAGTTATAAAAAATTATATATATTTATTAAAAAGTATGTTTCATCCTCAGAATCCTTATGGAACCTATAAAATACAAAAAATGGTCAAAAATACCCTATTTATACCATGTCTGATAGATTATATACATATAATTTTGATGGTAGGGATCTTGAATAAGTAATATTTAACATATAATAATCATTCATGCCCTTATAGTCCATTTTTATTCATTATCTCTCTCATTTCCTCAAACTAGTCTTTGCAAGGGTTTAACAAATGTTTTAAGCTTGTTTGACCTCTTCAACTTTGTTCATGCAGGTTTCACATTAGATTTGTATAAAAATTACACAAATTTATTTTTAAATACCTATTATGACTCCCTTAAACCTCTTTTTGTCCCATAAAAATCATCAAGATATATATGAGTGTTCAAATTTGTCCTATCGAGCCTTTTCCTTCATTTCTTGTAGGTCTAGTGTTGTCTAAGGTCCAAAAGGTGGATTATTTATGTTTTACATGAATTATAAAAGATTTATCACCTCTTTATTTAAAAAATAAACATGTTTCAATATTTTGGGATTCATATCTCATTTTATAAGTGTAAATGGTCTCTCATTTAGAATCTAGGCTTCATCATGCCTAGTAAGCTTGACTACACCTTAGAGATCCAAAAGAACTTTTATGGTTTTCATTGCTTTCAAATAGTTTTTAAAATTATAACATGATCCCATAATAATTATAAAATATTCTATAAATCATATTAATACTATAAGTGAAGATGACTTCCTCATCTAGCACTAAGCTTCACCATTCCTCATGGCCCTAACTATAACCTTAATAGTATGGACCACCCTATTTAATTTAAGATTTATGTGCTCAATTTTCATGTTTTTTATTTGTGAATTAAAAATTTATACATATTATATAAATTTTAAAATATATCTTTACTTATCCATTTCTCTCCATCCCTCAAGACTATAGGATTCATGTAAGGGAAAGTACCCTCTATTTGAGACAAAATAGAGGGTACTTCCCCTATTTACCTAAAATAATTGAAGGTTATAAAATATTTTAAATATTTTATATATTATCCAAACAAAAATCCATCCATTTATCAGGTAATTTTACCCTTAAGAGGATCTAATACCCCAAATAGACCATGCTAAGAGAATATTATGTATGCATGATTTTCATCAGGACTATGTGTTATAAGTTAGCATTCTTTTATTTGATTTTATTAATTGGATATATAATTTTAAAGGTATAAAAATCACATTTTTATTTTTTTTTATACTTGATTATAATTTCAAATCACCACATCCACTTGATATTCCTTACTCAGTCAAACTGAGTTTCCACCCTTAACTGTATTTTTTGTTTTTGACTGAGAAACCCTACTTGTTGCTGTCTTCTTTCCTATAGGTGTCTTGAAAATAGTTTTTATTAGTTTATATTATCTTAATAGATTAATTTATCTATGTTTTAGACCCATTTTTTACTCCTATATACACTATCATTGCTTTTATAGTCAAGACTGTGTGCAACCTTTTTGACTATGACTATGTTTTGCTACCACTTTTGACCCTACTTGTATGTATATAAGCATGTTTTAATCTCAAAAATAGTTTTAAAAACATAATTTACCTCAATTATATTAATTTATTGTTGTTTTTACCATTTTTTTCATCTTTGATCTATGAACACTTAAGAAACCACTTTACTTGCTCCTTGCCTGACTATGTTGCTCTTTAAAAACCCTACCTATAGGTTATTTTGCAATGGTTATACCTTGAAAAAAATTTATAAAAAAAATTTATAATATAATAATATTAATTTCTACCTTTTGGACACACTTATCTCACTTATATGCATTTCTCACACTCAAAACACTATCTCTTCATTCACTGCCTAGACAGTCAAACACAGTTGACTTTAGGTGCATACTGCAGGTGTACCTTTGTATGAATCAGGAATTAAAGAAAATTTGAAACCCTTATTAAATATTTAAAAACCATTTTATACCTGATATTACTTATTTAATATTTATTAATAAGTATGTTATCAAATCAATCAAGCTTAGTCCTCAAAGTGACCCTATAACCAACCTGCAGGTGCATGCTTATGATGTAAAAAGGTCTGTAGGTGATCACAAGACCTTGAAACATCATTGAAAAAATTATACATGTAAATTTGGTATAATTTTCACTTAATTAATCCATTAAAGACATAATATTATTCATTAAAACTCTTTGAACTATCAAGGTCATTTATACTTTCAAACCCTATAGATTTTATTGTCTGGAATCAATGTTTTTATGGGCAAATTTAGGCCTTTTAAAGACTATCCTCCACTTTATTTATGCCCTTAAAACTTTGTATAGGTATTTTCATTTATATATAATACATTATTTACCAATATATATTCCTTAAAGATCATTTCAACCATGTTATATGTTATTCACAAAAGCCCACATGACCTCTATTTTGCATTTTAAGGGAAAGTGTCCTTGTATTAGTCATTTTGTGTTTGATCAAAGTTTCACCCAAATTTATTAAATATAACATTTTTAATAAGGTATAAAATGATTTAAAAAAATCAAAAATATTTCAAAGGGTTCCATTTTTTACTACAACACCTCAAGATGACTCTTTAATTCCCTAATTTATCACTTCTAGGTATTCATTTCATAGTGTAGATAGAGAATGGTCTTGTGAGAAACTTGCATAGTTTGTTCGTTTCAATTTAGTTTATGAATATTAATTTTTTTTTATAAAAAAAATCAAACTTTAAAAACCTTACTTATCGTATACACCTCCTATCAATATGGTAGGTTTCTATGAGGACCCTTGTAAGTGAAGATGGAGTTGTATGTAGGCAGACAACAAGATTTGTGTGATGGGTAGTGATATCATGAAATTGACCTTATAACCTTCTCCATGATATTTAAAATAGATTAAAAAATATACCATGATCTAAATATATTTATTGGAACTTATATACCATGTTTCAACATTTAAAACCTCTTGTTGGCACCTATAGGTAAGCATGTTCATGGTTGCCTGACTATTTTTTCTTGCATATGACTGCAACTATGATGATTGATTAGAAAATGAATTTTGAAATGAGGAAGGGAGAAATATAATATTTAAAAAAATAAAATATATCTATCATAACCCAATAAATATATTTTCAAAGCATGAAGATTTGTAAATAGTTAAAACAATAATGTCATCCCACATAAGACCAATCTACAAACCCAAGATGATTTTCCAATCAAAAATTCATGAAAATTGAAAAAAATAATGGTAATAATTTTATTAATATGTCAACATCATCTTGAATCAAACTCAAAAATTGGTTCATATGTGATTGCTCAAACCAAGGCAAAACCTATAGAGTGCTTGAACGAACAAGCAAAAAAGTATAGTCAACTTTATGAGGATGGTTCACGAATAAAAGGAGACCATTATTCAAAAAATTTATATGAAAATTTATGTATCTAAGTTTAATTTAACCTACCCAAAGTGTTTGATCTAAAACCTCATCTACTAGTCGTACCAAGTACAAACCTAAAGTTTGCTTTTGCTTGCCAAGAAGGGTGAAAAAAGAGTAGAATGGTTTTGGGATAAAAATGAAACTTATAGAGAACTTAAAATGTTTAATTTATCTTTGAGAAGCTGAAGATACATACCATGATCTTCTCCAATGTGGCACTCTTCCACATGGGTTGTATAAGTATCATTTTCTTCTATTTTCCCAAGAAAACTACCTTTTCTTCTGATGAACCTACCACTTTCAGTTACCTATAATTTATGAATACATATTAAGACACATTTCATGTGACACAAATATTTTTAATAGTCACACTTCCCAATAAATATGTATAAATCATTAAATTTCCCCTTTTTGACCTCAAAATGACCTAAAAATGATATAAGGACTAAAATAACTAATGACCAAGGCTAATATAACACTAAATAACATCAATTAACCTATTAAAAACCTTTTAAAATCTATATTAGACCAATAAAACACTTAAAAGTCAATTTTTTACCTAGGGGTGCCCTAATTTGACCTAAAAGTCAAATTTGGTTAACAAATTGGTGAATCATAGGGGTAGTATGCCTACTATACTAACTAGACCAGTAAACTTATCAATCCATTAGGCTTAAGGAGTCATATGAAGTATAAGACACAATAATAGGAATTTTACCATAGGCTTTGATAAAGACAAAACCACTAATTACCTCAACCACACAAAGCAAAGGACACACACATGTGCTCAAGGTACTTAGGGGAATTAAAAAATAAACTATTATGCACAACTATCAACTAAACATACCTCAATCTAAGGATAAACATGCTTGTTAATTATAGTAATTATAAAAAAAAACTATTATGCACAACTATAAACTAAACATACTTCCTTTACAGGGTCAAAGGGAAAACTTCTTGAATCATCTTCATGGTGAGATTAAATATAGTGCCAAGCATGTTTCTCGTTGTATTGAATGCTTTGTGGATTAGACCCATTCCTTGGCACTTCACTTTATATGATCATAAGTATTTCATCCTTGAACAGGTCTCTAATGTATATATATTCCTCTAGAACATGTTTAAATACTTGATATTATTACCCACTCTTCATTTCATGGTCAATTTGTATCTTCTTAGTAGGCATGGCTTTAAGAGGATTAGTTTCATGTTCCTTAGAAGATTGATGCCCATAATAGCTTGTTTCATCCTTCAAGAGCTGATGTGTTCCTCCTAAATAGTTAAGAGGATGATATTCCATCTTGATAAATTCAAACATGTCATCATGAAATTTATATGCTTCTCAAAAGGATAGATTTTAAATGTTGATTTTCCTTTGCACACTTACTTGAGTGTCAAATCTACCTTCTCCCTATTTGAATAGATCACAGCCTCCTTGAAGAGGAGTATATCCTACTGCAATGATTTCAAACAATTAATCCAAAGGCTGATTAACAACTTTTACTATCCCATCCATGGTATCTTGTAAAGTGATGGAAGAGCTAATGACCATTTTTCCCTCTTTGGAAAAAGGAGAACTCTCTTCCTCATCAACCCAATCAAAAAAATTATAAAAAGAGACCATCACTTATTCAAAATTTAGGACCTATAAAATAGGACCTTAGTTCCCAAGGGCTGCAAGATCTTCCATCTCCTTCTTTGTGATTCCAAGACTAGGAATTTGAAGTCATGTGACTTAGTCTAATGAGGCTACCAAGGAACTGGGATTTCTTCAAGAAAGAGTTTTTATTTTTTGTCAACCAATTTATCTTCTTTAGGTTACCATACCATAGGTACATAAATTAAAATGGTGATGAGGTGAGGAAAATATGAACTAATTGGTTGAGGTGGTACATAGAACTCAAAATCAGATTGAGAGTGAAGTGTAGGGGATTCTTTTGGAAGCTCTTGAGGAAGGGGAGGTAGACCTTGGGATAAAACAACTTGGTTTTATTCCTTAAACTTGAAAATCACTAAATTCACATATGATTTAGCTTGATCACTCTCTTGAGGGAGGTTAGATGGGGTGTGTTTAGGCATAGGATCTTATTTTGGGTCTAAACCTTCCATCACACCTTGACTCAACAATCTCATATTTGACTCTAACTCTTCAATTTTTTTGGCTAGGTTATTTTGGAAAATTCTTTCTTTGATTTCATATGAATAATCATGAGCATAAGGAATACATTATGGCTGACATGGAACACAATAATTTTCTTGATGAAGGGTGGAATGGATTTGCAAAGGATCAACTTCATTCCTAACTTCACACTCCTTAACAATGTTTTTCTCCTCTTTATTTCCCCGTGACTCCACTATCTTACTCCAAATTAGAATGTTAGGATTATAAATATATTTTTTAGGTTGTGGGGATGTAATTTGAGAGGGAAATTAGGGATTGAAATCCACTTCTTTAGCTTCTAACATGGACTACTACATATGCATATTAACCAACTCAATCTACCTATCAAGATTAGCTTCAAACACAAGGTTTCTCTTCCAACTAATTTGGAAAAGGATGACTTTGATATCATTTATTTGGATCATAATTAGGGATAAAATATGGATGATAGGAAACTTGGGGAAGTGGATATTAAGGCTAATAGGTCTAGTTAGGTTGCCTTTCATAATATCTTAGCCTATCCTTTAAGGAAGAAACTAGGCCACTCACATCAAGCATCTCACTTGTGAGCCTTTGCCAATTATCTCTCTCAATAAGTACCCACTCTCTTTTGATAAAATATAATGCATCTCTCACCTTATGAATAATACGAATAAGAACCTCTTGACCACATCCTATTATAGTATCAAGCTCTAACATGTACCTCTCATAGCCCAAAAGATTTTTCTTGAAGGTGGAAATGGATTGACATGAGATGTGTTTAGGTTAACTAGGGGGAGAAAGCCATTTAGGAGGATAATTATAAGACTATTAAGAATTATGATAAGGATAACAATGTCCATGTGGGAGTTGATATGGATCATAACAAGACCAGTAAGGATCACACCAAGGTTGATTAAAAACTTGCTCTTATTGATAGGGAATGCCAAAAGATTGAAATGTCTCACCAACCTGTGTAAAATTTTAATCAACAAAAAAATTATCCATGAAACCTCATTTAAATCAAGAATAAAAATAATATGTTATCAAAAATATTCAAAGGATAACCTGGGTTACTTGACCAGCTGATGTATCTTTAGAGTCACCATTGATGCTTTGATAGATGCTTCCAAAGGTTGATTATTGTAAGACAACACCAAAAATACTTCAATATCTTGGAACAAGATTCTTAAATGGCATGCCAAAAAGTATTGTCACTTGTATTTTCACCATTTGAGTAGATTCCTAAGCTCTCCTCATCCAAGTGGCACAATTAAAACACCTCTAGGCTTCTAGGTAACCTAAGGATGAGGTGAATCCCTAGATAGGGCTAGCTCCCTTGATATACCACTTTGGATTGCAAATACACCTAACTTTGGGGGTGAAAAGGGATAGAGATAACTGAAATAAAATATAATTCCAACCAAATGATGATGACTTCCAACCAGCTACATGTTACACATGAAATCAAGGGATAACCTAAACATACACTTCTCCAATCTATGTCTTCTCACATCAATGTTACATTATGAGGTTATGGATGACTGATTTAGGATAGGAGGAATAAACAAGAAGAATTAAATGTCATTAGTGGATATACTAACTCACTCAAACCTAGAAATCTCTTAGGAAACTTCACATGCCCTACAAGAAGAGGTTAGAAGTAGGTGAAATAATGAAATAATATGCTAAGGAATCCATAGTTTTCACCAAGAAAGATTCATCATCCAATTTAACACATTATGAATAGTAATGTAAGAGTTAAAAATCAATAGTATTATTTATCAAATTGTAAGAATTTGAGTAGGTATTTTACATACTTAGGTGGAGAATAAGTTATAATGGCCAAAATGGCTAGTTATTATAGAACTTGAGAGAGAGAGAGAGAGAGAGAGAGAGAGAGGTCCAATTATCAAATGGGAAATTATAAAGATGATAAAATAAATTAATTTTTAATTATAATATGATATGGGATGCACCATGTAAGGACATGAATCAAATTGTCTATTTAGGTCATCAAACTCTTGCAAAGTGGCATAAAACTGCTTGTCTTGGCTCAAAAAATTACCTTCATAATTTGGACATGTTTTAACTTCCCATAAATTATTAGGGAAAATTATTATGGTTTTAATAATGGTAAGTAATTAATACATTCATATCCATGCATTTGTTTTAGTTCTATTCCTCTATAATCATCCCAAAATGAAATATCATCATCTACTATCAAGAAAATTCCTCTTTCGTGCACTCTGCACACTTGGCTTCAAAATTCGATTAAATTTATAATTAAAATATATGTAATGGAGTGTATGAAAATTTTAAGGACCATATAATTCCTTGGAAGCATCAGGGACACCTTAAAATGGGCTCACTTGAAGTTTTCCACCCTTCTCACTAGCTTGTCCACTATGCTAGTTTTGACTAGCTGAAATGAGAGCTATTGTTAAAACCATTAAAAGTTTCTTAAAGGAATTAAATGAACATGGGGAGTTTTAAAAAGTATATATATTCCTACCAAAGTTTTTTTATTCCTTATAATCCTTATAAAACCTATAAAACACAAAAAATGGTCAAAAATACCCTATTTCTACCATGTTCATATAGATTTCATACAAATAATTTTGATGGAATGGATCTTGAATGATTCCTATTTAATATATAATCATAATTTATTCCATTTTGGTCTATTTTTACGAATTATCTCTATCATTTACTCAAACTAGTCTTTACAAGGGTTTTAGGCCTGTTTGACCTCTTAATCTTTGTTCATACAAGTTTCACATTGGAGTTGCAGAAAAATTCCACGAAGTGATTTTTCAAGACCTCTTCTAACCCCTATAAACCTCTTTGCCTCCCATGAAAAGCATCAATAGATATATTAGTGTTAAAACTTATTGTATCAAGCCTTTTACTTCATTTCTATAGGTCTAGTGTTGTGTAAGGTCCAAAAGGTGGTTTATTTGTGTTTTATGTGTCAATATTTTATAATGAATATCTCATGTTAGAAGTGAAAATGGCCTCTCATTTGGAATCTAGGCTTCACCATGCCTAGTAAGCCTAATTTCACCTTAGAGCCCAAAATGACCTTTTTTGGTTTTATTTTATTCCAAATAGTGTATACATTTCTACCATGATCCTACAATCATGTTACATAGGCTATAAATCATATCACAGACTAGAAGTGAAGATGACTTCCTCATAAACCTAAATGTAACCTTAAGAGTATGGAGCACCCTATTGAGTTTAAAATTAATGTGCTTGGTTTTCATGATTTTTATGTGTTTTCAAACTTTATACATCTTCTATAAAGTTTCAAATAGCTCTTTACCTATCCATTTCTCTCCATCCCTCAAGATTATAGGATTCATGCATGGGGAAGGTACCCTTTGTTTGAGAAAAACTAGAGGGTAATTCCCTTATTTTACCATAATAATTGAATGTTTTAAAATATTATCCAAGTGGTTTAGATTATCTACACAAAAATCCATCCCTTGATCAGGTCATTTGACCCTCAAGAGGCTTTAAGACCCAAAACAAACCATGCCAAGAGAATACTATGTATCTAATATTTTCATCAGGACTATGTGTTATAGGTTAGTATTCCTTTATTTTCTTGTCTTAATTGGATAGATAATTTTAAATGTATAAAAATCACCTCGTATGTGTTTTATACTTCCTTATCATATCAACTCACCACATCCCCTTGATACTCCTTACTCAGTCAAACTGAGTTTCCACCCTTGACTGTATGTATTGCTTTTGACTAAGAAACCCAACCTATTAGTGTCTTCCTACCTATAGGTGTCTTGAAAATAGTGTTTATAAGTTCATAATATATTTAAATATTAATTTATACATATTTTAGACCCATTTTAAACTCCCATATACACTGTCAATGCTCTTACAGTCAAGATTGTGTGCAACCTATTTTACTATGATTATGTTTTGCTGCCACTTTTAACCCTACCTATAGGTGTAGAAGCATGGTTTAACCTCAAAAATAGTTTTAAAAACATCCTTTCCATACCTTAGATTCATTTAGTTTTTTTTAGACCATTTTTTCATCTTTTATCTATGAGCACTTAAGAAATTATTTTACTTGCTTCCTGTCTGACTGTGTTGCTCTTTGGAAACCCTACCTGTAGGTTATTTTACAATGGTTAGACCTTGGAAAAAATGTATACGCAAATTTTATACTATATTAATATTAATTTATACCTTTTTTAATCAATTTTCTCACTTATATTAATTTCTCACACTCAAAACACCATCTCTTCATTCATTGCTTAGTTAGACAGTCAAACATAGTTAACTGTAGGTGCATATTGTAGGTGTACCTTTGTATGAATTAGGCCTTAAAGACAATGTGAAAAAATTATTTAATATTTAAAATAAATTTTATACCTGAAATAAATTATTTCATACTTATTAAGAGGTCCATTATCAAATCTTTCAAGCGTAGTCCTCAAAGTGACCCTACACCCAGCATGTAGGTGAATGTTAATGATGCAAAAAAGGCTTGTAGGTGATCACAAGACCTTGAAACATCATTGATCAACTTATACATGTACATTTGGTATCCTTGTAACTTCATGAATCCATTAAATACATAAGAGTATTCCTTAAAACACTTTGAACTGTCAAGGTCATTTATACTTTCAAACCTTGTAGATTATATTGTATCAGTGTTTTTATGGGCAAATTTATGCCTTTCAAAGACTATCCTCCACTTGATTTATGCCCTTAAAAATTTGTATATGTCTTGTATTTTATTTATAATACATTTTTTACCAATATATATGTCTTAAATATAATTTAAACTATGTTATATGTTATTCACAAAAGCCCCCTAACCTCTGTTTTGCATTTTTAGGGAAACTGTCCCTATATCAGTCATTTTGTGTTTGATCAAAGTTTCACCCCCAATTATTAAATATAGAATTTTTAATAATTTATTACATGTTATAAACAACAAAAAATTATTTATAAGGTTAATTTTCTTACTACAACACCTCAATATGATTCTTTAGTTCGCTGCTTTATCACCTTTGGGTATTCAATTCATAGTGTAGATATAGAATGGTCCTATGAGCAATGTGTATAGTTTATATGTTTCAATGTATTTTAGGCCTCTTAAAAAAATTTAAAAGGATTTTTCACACTTAAAAAACCTTAATTATCTTATACACCTATCAGTATGGTTGACTTCTATGAGGACCCATGTAAGTGAAGATAGAGTTGTATATAGGCAGACAACATGATTGGTGTGATGGGAAATGATATCATGAAATTAACCTTATAACCTTCACCATTATATTTCAAATATATTAAATAATATATCATGATCTAAATATATTTATTGGAACTTCTATACCATGTATCAACATTTGAAACCTCTTGTTGGCACCTGTAAGTAAGCATGTTTATGGTTGCCTAACTTTTTTTTCTTGCATATGATTGTAACTATGAAGATTGATTGGAAAATTAATTTTTAAAGGAGGAAAGGAAAAATATAATATTTAAAACATGAAAATATACCTATCACAACCCTCTAAATACATTTTAAAATCATGAAGATCTAGAAATGGTGATAATAATCCTGTCATCCCACATAAGACCAATTTGCAAACCCAAGATGGTTTGTCCAACAAAACTTCATGAATATTGAAAATAAGAATGTGAATAGTTTTAGGAGGTAAAAATAATTTTTGATCAAAATAATCAATTTTTTCATTTTTAATTATCAAACCAAGGTAAGACCTATAGGGTGCATGAAATAACAAGTAGAAAAGTATAGTTAACATCATGATGATGGTTCATGAAGCATAGGCCAACATTATTCAAAATATTTATATGTAAATGGAGTAATAAATGTTTAATTTAACCTCAAAAAATATTTTTATTAGAAACCTCCTTTGTTATCCATACCAAGTACAAACTTGAAGACTAATTTTACTTGCTAAGAAGGGTAAAAATTTTGGGCTAAAAATGACACTTCCAAAGCACTCCAAATGTGTAACTAAGCTTGGGGAAGCTGAATATACATACCATGATCTTCTCCCACATTTTACACTTCACCATGGGTCATACAAATACCATTTTCTTGCCTTTTCCTAAGAAAACTACCTTTTCTTCTGATGAACTTGCCACTTTCAATTACTAATAGTTGGTTAAGACCTCCTAGGACACATGTCACATGAAATCACCCTTTGGAACCTTAAAACTTCCCAATAAATCTGTAAAACTCATTAAATGCCCCCTTTTTAACCTCAAAATGACCCAAAAATGATATAAGGACTAAAATAACTAATGACCAAGGCTAGTATAACATTAAATGACATAAATTAAACTATAAAACACCTTGTGACATCTATATTAGACCCCTAAAACACATAAAAGTCCAATTTTTACCTATGGGTACAAGAAAAAAATCCTAAAATCCTAAAATCAAGAAAAAAATGGTCAATAGTGTACCTATGAGAAAAATGGTTTAGCCCATGAAGACTAAGTCTAACTATTGAAAAATGGTCAATAGTTAGACTTAGTCTTCATGGTTTAAACCATTTTTCTCATAATTTGGTGAGTGATCCTTTGTATAATGATTTAGACAATCAAATTTTCACTTTTTCATAAGTTATTGGCCTTAGCTTAATCATAATAAACTAAATATATCTTTGTCTTACTCATTTGACCCAATATTTTCAAGTTGATAACTTATAATTTAATTATCCAAGTCCATTTTTTGATGGATACATGTAGGATTTTGATTGCCTTTCAAATGAATTAACCCTTGAATTGGCACAAAATTGATTTGTTACTACAAATATAAACTAATGTGATATTTTTATGTTCACCTAGAAATAATTAGTTATCATCCTCACAATGATCAGATCTCATGTTAGTCTTGCATGTGTTTGCACACATGATGTGTTATGATTGGTTCATAGTTTCATAGTACTCGATCATGTCTCAGTAATTCCATTTAAAATCTGAGAGTGAAATGGAATGAGAGTGTTTCTCATGGAAATAAGTGAGGGTCCAAGATTTTTACAACTCAAATTGCTCGAGTTGAATACAAGCACCAAATAGATTTTAAATCATGCAATTATGAACTAATAGACTTGAGTAATTTCTAATTCAGTTACTCTCATGGAATATTAAAGCTACCAAATGTGAGATCATTTTATTAAATATGACTTATAAATAAATTATCCCAAGCTATAAAATGTTTCTTCGTGGCACTATTTACACCATCCCTTTAGTCAATATTATGGAAAAGTAATCAGATTAAGGCCTAATTTAATTTATCAACCTAGTTAATATTTTATAATGGTTAACTAATAATGGGATTTAGTTAAAAGCTAAAAGAACTAAATTTTACTTGGGTATTTTTATCCTTTATCATATGAAAATAAAATTTTAGGTGTTTCATAGGTTTTTGGGTGCTTTGAATTTGATAGCGGGGTCTTTTTTAGTCCCAAAATAATATAATGGATTTGTTACCTCATAAGCCCATAACCCATAGGTCCTAGGATTGTACCCTGACACATGCTATTATTATAATTACTTTTATATCCTAACCATATTAATATGATAGGATGATTCATGGTGATTTCATATATTCAATCTTGTAAATGAAATTTGTTTTGTGTGCACATAACTATGTAACAATTTTTTATTATGTTTTATCTTCTTAAAATAAAAAAAATTGTAATTTTATTTATGTATCCTTTGAGGGTCCTGGGTCCTACAATAATTAATCAGTATTGATAATTTTAGGTTAGTTTTGGCATACATTTGCCTTTTTTTACTCCAATTTAGCCATACCCATCAATGTATATTCTTTTAAATAATGTTTTCCACTTAACTAGATACTAAACACTCATCCTTGACCTTAGAATTTTCTTGTACACTCTTAACCTTTGTCTTGTAGCATTAGAGACCATTTATGACATTGTTTTCTTGATTTTAGGATTTTATATGTAAGTTAGCAATTTGGGTGTAGCATACTGATAGTTTGTCTAAGGATCCATTTATTTATGGCACTTTGGACTTAAACCACCAATACTCACTAAGGGATTTATAAAGGCACGTGTTAACATCTTGGTAGGTCAAACCACCATTAAAACCTTACCCACTAATGGTATGGCATGCCTATTGGCACCTTGAACTATTGCAATAGTGCTTTGACCTATTGTATTGGTATTTTAACTTTCATGCCTAACAATTTGACCTATATCTATCCATAATTCAGTTTTTAAATACTTGTGTTGGTTCTAAACCATTTTAACTACATTTTTGTATTATCAAAGTATGCCTTATGCCACTTAAGAAGGATTGAAATCTATGGATTAAAATATATTTTCTTGAATTATAGTGAAATCCTCTTATTATTTTAGAGACCTTCATCTTGTTTGAATTCTTTCTATTTCATTGATAATTTTATTTTGTTTTCATTTGTCTCCCTTTTTACACTTCACAATTGGCTAAGGCAAGTTTTTATATAATTATTTTCCCAATATTTCACATTAATTGTTAATTAGTTTTCCATTACTTCATATAAACTCTATTTTTATCTTCTTTACTTTGTTTAGCCCTAATTTGGAGGTGTTTGATATGAAAATACTCATTTGGGTATATAGGGTTAATAATATACAAATGAAATGGCATAAGGTTGATAATCAAATATATAGTAGGCTAATTAGATGTTAAACTCATATATAAACATATGTTGAATTCATTAAGTTGAGATAGTCTAAATATGGAAAGTATAACTAAAGTATGTATATATATATATATAACATATAAAACAAAGTACTTAGCTAGTGATGATGCTAAATATTATCACTTTGAGTTTCACCTTTTGAGGAGGTTTTTTAGGTATTCTCACTAAATTGACACAATGGGAACTCTCTAAGGTTGTGGGTGGCCTATGACTAGAGAGAACCTCTAGAGAAGGTTGGATCCCTTGATGTTACACCTATATTATCACTACACCTACTCAAATTAAAATCAAAAGAGAAAGAGAAATCTGAAAGAAAATAGAAGAGGGGTGATGCACCAAATTCTAGGTCTCCTCCTATTGTCTATGAGTTGATAACAAAGTTGAGACAAGGCTGAATCTGATCACACAACTTCAAACAGTTTTTCCATCATAATTATTTAAATATGGAGGTTTTAGTTGATACATAAACTAAGAGAGATAATCAAGGGGCCTAGAACAAGTCATTAATGCAGGTATTCCACACTTAAACTTTGTATAACCACTTTATACACACCATATGACTTAAAATAAGATAACTTACTCACAAAAAGGTAAGAATGAAGAGGACAAATGCAAGGATATTTAACATCAACACTAACATTCATTAATAACTCACCATGAAAACAATAAATTTGATATGTATTGAGGTATGTTCCTATTAGGTGTGTTTATGGAATTAATATTATCATTAATTTCAAAGGTAGTGAAATATCATTGATTTCCTAGAGGTGCTCTTGTGAAAATACATGGTAAGTATTCATGATGACTCAAGCATGGCCTAGTAAATTCTTGAGTTATGTACGAGGTTTTTGATATATGTTATAGTGTAACATGATTGTTAAAATGTATGGCAGTTGTCTATAATGGTATAAAGGAGGCTTTTCATGTGAATAAGTTTCAAAGTACATCTACAATGGCATGAAGGTCTCAAAGAGGTGTGGTACCTAGTAGGTTTGGTGGATGAATTAGTTCCCAAGCATGGAAATGGCTTGTAGTGGCATGGTGATGATAACATGGATGTATATGATGTTGAATGTATACAATGAAGTATTAGATCATGATAAATATCTGATAAGTTAGTTATGTGAGTCTCAAAATGAGCTAAGAGGTAAGTCCTTGCATGAGAGACCTAGTGTGAAGGCACAAGCTTGGTATCTTGTTAAGAAGAGAAGTGTGAAACCTATGTAAATAAGGTTAGAAGTGCATAAGATTGGTATGATTTCATTTCACATGTTTTTTTTTTGTTTTTAGAGTAGTTCAACTGGTTTCCAAGTGTTTTCAAGATCCAAGTATGACTGGTGGTTCTAGACCTAACATGCTTATTGGCCTAGTGTGGTCTAATGAAGGGTCAAGGTTATTTTTCAAAGTGATATAGAGCATATGAGAATGTATTGATGTTTAATTGGTTTTTTCAAGGGTTTTGAATAATCTTGAGGTCCTAAGTTAAAGAAATAATCTTGAAATTTGTTTTTAAAATCTCTTATGTATTCAAATTAAAAGTTTCCAAGTTTGAGAAGGAAGTTTAGATGCTTATTGACACGTGTAAACTTTGCATAGTGTCCTAATAATTTTTGGAGAGATGGAAATGGATTATAATAATGTTTTAAAATAATTATGAGGTGGTTTCAAGGATAGAGCTGCATGAACAAATGTTAAGAAGGTAAATTGGTCTAAAATCCTCTCCAAAACCTCTAAGTGACCTGATTATAGATAACTTGTTGGAAAGTGCATTTAATATATTTTAAACTAAGTTTTTATGTTTGGATAATATATAATACTACTTAAATAATATCCAAGTGGTAGTGGTTTTTTAGGGGAGTAAGCATAACCTTAAAAAAAACCCTTGTTTATGAAGAATTTGATGTTGCAAGCAGGTTTGACTAGGTCAAGATTGAAAAATCAATGGAGGTTGAAGATAAAGACTCATTATTTATGTCAATGGTGTTTTTTATACTATATATATATATATATATATATATATATATATATATATATATATATAAACTATTTTTATCACCCAAGTTTACCTATCACTAAATTGGCTAAGAGTGAGAATAGTGCGAAAAACCAACTAGAGTGAAAACATGTTTAGGGATGAGTTTCAGATTATTAGGAACGGTTTAAATTATTTGGGGTGTTTTTTAAATACCTATACCTCATATTAAATTATTTTATAAGGTTTCAAGATACTCATAAATAAACAAAAAAGTGTGCTCAAAGTGACCCATCTGTGTGAATGGAGATAGTGAAAGAATGAGGTCTAAAGTTTGATTAGTTTGTTCCACATTTTCTATTTGAAATCTATAAATTTGTATTTTAAGTTGATATAAGTATATATAATGATTATTTTAATTCTTTTTAATTTCAATTAAGTGTTCCTACATGTGTTAAGAGTTATGTTCACCATGACTACTTCTTAAGACAAATTAACAGTTCTTGGTGTGTTAGGTGAAGTGAAGAATGTGAGACCTTATGAAAAAATCAAATGTATCCAATGAATTTTTTATGTATTTTATATATTCATTATCTATGTAATGTTGTGAATCACTTTAATTGGTTGATATTTAAAAGCCAAAATGGCTTGTATAGTTGTGTTATGACAGTGAGAGAGAGGCTTGAGAAATCAATTTGTAATAATAATAATTGACACTTGAACATATGATATATCCTTTTTAGGTTTAAATATAAGTAATATAGGATATATTAATGCTAATAATAATTTTTTAAAGTTCCTTTACAAATTATATAGATTATGTTTTTCATAACTGTGTTTTTGGAGCACTCAAGCAGTTTGAGTAGTCATCTTGTAGAGATGCGTTGGGGGTGTTTTGCTCAAATTTGAAGAATAAAGTGCATTTTATTATGTTTAGGAGGTATAATAGGTTAATTATAATTATTTTATATTATTTTTTTGTCCCTTTTTGAGTTTTAAAATTAAAAATATTTTGATTGTGTTTTAGGAACATGTGTGTAATTTTGAGTGAGCCTATTGCAAAAATGTTTGTATGTGATTGAATATTTAGTGAAGGTGTATAATGGACATAGTGATGGACAAGAGGAAATGGATAATATTTTAATGTTATTTTATAATTATATCATTTTATAAAATTAATTTTATAATTCTATTTTGTGAGATAGACATTTAGGCAGTGAGAAGGCCTAATGGTGAATAGGCATATTAGCATTCTTCAAGTGGTGAATAGGATGTACATATGGTGCGGACCAAAAATAATGTCATCATGGGTCTATATAATAATTTTTTGAAGTTTTTAAAGAATTGGTATAGGTTAAATGTGTTCCAAGTGACTCAAGTGTAATGTGTGTTTAAGACATACCTAATTGCATTAAGATCTCTTTTAGGCCTAATGAAGGTTTTGGCCCTTAAGGGGTATGACCAACCTATGGAGTGTTTTTATCATGTGTGTAAAATATTTTTGGATATATTTAAAGTGTGATACAAGTGTGGCAATTCCATTATTTGACAAATATATGTGAGAGTAAG
Organism: Torreya grandis; assembly: GCA_037957365.1. Classification (NCBI taxonomy): domain Eukaryota; kingdom Viridiplantae; phylum Streptophyta; class Pinopsida; order Cupressales; family Taxaceae; genus Torreya; species Torreya grandis. The sequence goes on from JARHVA010004968.1 coordinate 604,747, forward strand.
AGATGGGTATAAAAGTAAGGCCTAATTGACCTATTTGAGCTAGTTAGAGAGATGGGAACATAAGCGAGGAAAAGAGATTTTAGGGGGAGAAGTAGGTAATTAAGTAAAATAAAAGGAGTAATAAATAATGAGGAAAATTTAACATATATTATACGTGGATGATAAGGTAAATGGACCTAATGAGCTTATAAGAGGCATATTGAGTGAGTGAGACTAGAAGGCTATTTGAGAAGGGTAAAAGGTCAAAGTGAGATGAGTGAGGTGAGAGATAATCAGATATACATAAAAGGATTGTTATAGATGTATGACATATTTTAGAATGTAGATAGATAAGATAAAGAGATTTGAAGAAGAAGCCACTATCAGTTGTTTGAGAAACAAGTTATTGTGAAAGTGATTTAGTTTGTCCTGGTTGGGTTGGTGCTTGTTTAAGAGGGATTTAGAGCTGACTTACAATTTGAATATTTTATAAATTTACTTGAGGTATATATGTTGGTTACAATTCACTTATGGGGTTGTATCTTCCATTCAAGTTAGATCTTACTAAAGGACTAGTTGGTTTGGTTCCTAACTAATGAGGGGTTGGTTCTCTTTATGGGGTTGGTGCCTCACTAAATGTTATTTCATTACTTATAGGATAGTATTCCAAGTTGTGTAAAAATGGGTTTTATCCCCCATGATGTTTTCCCACATGGATCTGGTGTTCATGTGTTGAATTCTTACTTATTGCTTATGTGATTACTCTTTTATGCACTGTTATATCTATGTTCTTGTTTAAATGGTTAAATAATGATGAATGGGATTAAATGAAATGTTTGCACACTGATTAACCCCATTTTTTAGTGGTTGTGATTCCAATAACTGGTAAAAATTAGGTAATTTAGAGGAGGATTGATAGATTTAAGGTTATCCTAGAAGCACAAAATGGATAAGTTTGTGAAGATCATGGTTGAGGTTTGCATAAAAGTATACATGATGGTACTAGCAATATTGAAGAAGAAGGATTAATTTAAAGCCAAGATTAAGATAAAACCTAAGTTTACAAACAAAATGACATTGAATATTTTTTGAAATAAAGGTATGTGTATGTATCTTGGTGAATCAAGTAAGTATAGGTATATAAATGAAGAGTTGAGTTGAGTCTATGAAGCTATCATAGACGAGAAATAATATTTTGATAAGACCTATTGGTGATATGAGGTCTATTTAAAGCCTTCATGTGGGATAAAGGTGTATTCTTATTTGTATTTATATGGTAGTTAAACATATATGCATTGAAGTCTACAAGAAGTCTACATGTCGACAAGAATGCCTAGGGAACATGTGTGAAGATGCTTTAAGAGTTTCAGGAAGTTTATTTATTATGGCTAGATGCAAAAGAGTGTTTGTAAGACTTTTAGGTGATAGAAGAGGATGTGAAGGTTCTATAGATGATTTGGTAAGATTCTAATGTTTCACATGATCTCTTAGAGTGAATAAAATACAATATTCTTTCTAGAAGTAGTCATACCATCATTGGAAGTCAAGGAGGTACGACTAGGTTAGTATGTTGATGAATTTATTGTAGGTACATAAGAAGCCAAATTTTGGTCAAAGGTTTCATTAATATGTTTTATAATGTCTCAAGAATATCCTTAGAAAGTTTTGTGCCTTGAAGTATTTCCTAGCTCAAGATATGAACTTTCAAATATGACCCTATATGTTGTAACATGCCAGAGGTAGTAAATTTTATGCTTTAGGAAGTAGTCATTAAGGATTAAAAATATGACCATTGGGATTTGAATTCAAATGGTTGTACATAAACTTGAGAGTATTCCTTTGCATGTATAAGGTAGGGAAGAGGTCAAAACTTGTTGGTGTAAAAATAAAGTTGAAGTTAACTTCATATAAAATATTCTTAAGGTGATAGTGTGATTTTAAAGTCCATATAGGTGCCTTTATTACACATATAAGTTGGTTTTTATTTACTATGTTTTGACTTGTGAACCTAGATTGATCTAATAAGGTTTGGATCCTTTCTAATGCACTTGAAATGGAGTTATAAGTGTTGTATGGTGTCAAAAACTCCTTGAATAACATGTCTATGAATTTCGTTTTGAATATTATGGTTGTTTTGTAAATGAATCATCTCAAGATATGATTGTGTCCTTAAGGTGCTTACCCTTTGTAAATAAGGTAATTTGTAGAGGTGTCTTGGCACTTTGTGTCATCAAAATGAATACTAAGATTGATTGAATATGTTTTTTAAGTCTTTTATCTCTCATAGTCTTGTTTCATATACTTTTTATGTGCCCTATGAAGAAAGGTAAGCTCAAGATAAGCTTGGTGAATCTGATGAGGGTTTTAAGACAACAAACCCTAGGAAGGATTCTTTATGAAGTGGATGGTCTTGTGAAAGGTTGAAAAGTCCACTGAGTATTAGATGGTCTATGTGCATGGTACTAATTAGTAGTTACGCTTGTATAAACACAAATATGGTTCTAGAGGTTTGTGATAAAATAAGGTTTTGACATAGTTCTTTAGAATTTGATATTTTGCCCATCATGGTTGAATTTGACAAGGTGATGATCATAGGAGGTTATATATGATCTAAGAGAGAATATGAACATATTAATTATATTTTTAAAAAGGATAATAGAATTCTAAAGATGACCATTAACCATAAAGAAGATATATGGATGTAATATACCTAATGAAGAGTATGCTCAAATAATGAAATCATATTGTTCCTATAAGAACAATGCTAGTAAAGTTATTTGCAAACCTAGTTTGTTGAGATCATCTATTGAAGGTGCCATGAGTTGATTCAATCCCTAATGAATTAAATAATCTATTTGAATATCTATATAACTTTAATAAGGTAAGAAAGTGAGTTATGTTTGGTGTAAATAGTTGGTTTTTGGTTTTAGATAACATGATCTATAAGTGTGCATGGAGTTAGTGGGATCTAACTCACATGGTATGAGAAGTTTGAAGAGAAGTATGCATGGACAAAGGGGGATATTTCTTATTCAGTGAAATGATCAGGTCATAGGATCAATTGACTATGTATAAATGACCTTATGAGAGTGAATATGACCTTTATCATTAATTTCAAAAGGGGAAAAAGACTTGATAGGGATATCTAACTTGAGGAAAGATGAGAATGGTCTGATATGTTAGGAGTGTTTTCCATCAATTACAAAGGGGGAGATTGTTAATGTATGTTATTGTTATGTGTGTTTGTGTAACTAAGGTTTTAATTGATGTCAAAGGTAGTCAAATATCATTGACGTCCTAGAGGTGCTCTTGTGAAAAGACATGGTAAGTATTCGTGATGACTCAAACATGGCCTAATAAATTCTTGAGTGTTATATGAGGTTTGGTTTTATGTTGTAGTGTGATAAGCTTGATAAAATGTATTTTATTATTTAATAATATTATAAAGGAGGATTGGCATGTGAATAAGTTTAAAATTACATCTAAAATGGCTATAAGGTCTTAAAGAGGTTTGGTACCTAGTAGGTCTAGCTAATGGCCTACTTCCCAAGCATGGAAATGGATTGTAGTGGTATGCTGATGATAACATGGATGCATATGAGATTTAAGGTATACTATGAAATTTCATATGATGAGAGAGAGGTGATGATTCAGTTACATGACTCTCATAATAATCTAAGATGTAAGTCCTTGCATGAGAGACCTAGTGTGAAGGCACAAACTTGGTATCTTTTTAAGAAGAGAAGTGTGAGACCTATGTGAACAAGGTTGGAGGTGAATAGTATTGGTATGATGTAATTTTACATGTTTTTTATGTTTTATATAGTATTTCAATAGGTTTCCAATTGTTCTCAAGATCTAAGTATGACTGGTGGTTCCAGACCCAACATGCATATTGGCCTAGTGTCGCCTAATCAAGGGTAAAAATGCATTTTCAAGGTTATAGAGAACACATGAGAATGGATTTATGTTTAATATGTTTTTTTAAGGGTGTTTAACAATATTAAGGTGTTGAGTTTAAATAAGCATGAAATTTGTTTTTAAGGTCTCTTGTGTATGTAAATTGAAGGTTTCCAAGCTTGAGAAGGAAGTTGAGATGATCATTGGCATGTGTAAAAATTTAATGGTGTCCTAATATTTTTTATAGAGATTTAAGTTTTTTATAATAATTATTTACAATAATTAGGAGGTGGTTTCAAGGATAGAGTTATATGAACAAACATTAAGAAAGTAAACTAGTCTAAAACCCTCGCAAAAACCTCTTAATGACCCAATTGGATAGAAATTGTTGGAAAGTTAATCAAATATATTGGTAAGGAAATTCTTATTTTTTTATAATATATAATACTCCTCAAATAATCTCTAGTGGGTAGTGGTTTGTCAGGGCAGTAAGTAAAACTTATATAAAAACCTTTATTTCTAAAGAATTTGATGTTGCAGGCAGGTTTGTCCAAGTCAATATTACAAAATCAATGGAGGTTGAAGGCCAAGACTAATTATTTATGTCCATGGTGTTAGTTTTCAAATATATATCTTATATTTCAACTATATTTGTCACCCAAGATGACCTATCACTAAACTGGCTAAGAGTGAGAACTATGAGAAAAACCAGCTAGATTGAAAAATTATTTAGGGATGAGTTTTAGATGATTAGAAATGGTTTCAATTGTTTGGGTTATTTTTTAAATACCTATAAATAATTTAAATTTTTTATAAGGTTATAATATACTCACATAAAATCAATAATTTTTTTATTAAAGTGACCTTTTTATGTGCATGAAGAAAGTGAAAGAGTGAGGTTCAAAGTTTGATCAATTTTTTCCTCATTTGATATTAGACCTCTATAGATTTGTGTTTGGAGTTTATATTATGATATATAAGTATTATATAAATGATATTAAATTTAAATTAAGTGTTTATATATGTGTTAAGAGTCATGTCACCATGACTAGTTCCTGAGATAAATTGACAATTCCTGGTGTGCTAGGTGAAGTGAAGAATGTGAGATTCTGTGACAAAAGACAATGTATATTATGAAAATTTTAATGTAATTTGGTATGTATTTTATATATTAATTATTTATTTAATGTTTTTAATAAATTTTATTTGTTTTTATATGAAATCTAAGTGGCTTGTATAGCTATGTTAAGATAGTAAGAGAGAGGATTTAGAAATTAGTCTGTAAGACTAATAGCTGACACCAGAACATATATTCTATCCATTGGAGGTTGAAATATAATTAATATATAATATATGAATGTAAATAATAATTTAT